>VZTL01030610.1:27747-40328 GCA_013400535.1 Scopus umbretta
TTGTTTTTTTTTTTTTTTTTTGCTAATTCCGTTCTCTCCTATTATCTCTGGCATGTTTCTGAGAAACCATCTTTTATCACTTGCCACTGATTGCATCCTTGCAAAAAGTCTGGCTTCCTTGCAGAGACAAATTTATGGTATTGCAGAAAGAACCTTAACTCAGAATAGAGTAAACAAGACGTGATGGTATTGCTATGTGAAACTAGCTGAAGTGGAGATTAAGTGAAGCTTGATGACCTGTGAAGCCTTCTATATCTGCCCTGTATGTATGACTCTGCAAAGTTAATTGTTCACACTGTCTCCAAGCAAGAAACTGATGGAAAAGAAAGGTATGGATATCGCACAACTCACTGCAGTGCATAAAACCCTTCTTAACAAAAAAAAACAACACACCAAAAAAACCAACCGTAATAACCAGTATAATGATCCAAGCTATGCACTTTCCATTGAAATGCATGGTTAAAGAATTGAAGAAGGTGGCAATGGGCAAATTTCTTCTTGGTTCTAAATTAAAAAAAAAAAAAGCCTTGATATCAAACATAGGACACAAGAAACGTTAATATGGAATGAAAATAAGACCGCATAATATTAATATACTTAGACATAAAACATCTTCTTTCCAAGAGCCTTTGAAAAGTTTCTGAAATCTCTGCAGAAAGCAGATGGTTGGTGCTAGCAGAACCACAAAGAAAGAGTGCAGGAGGTGACACCAGCCTGACTCACAGTAACTTAGTTGAGGGAGGGTTACAATACCTTAAACATGTGTGGGGCAATGGAAGGTGACCGGTACTGCTACTTACAGAGCAATTGATTCCTGGGAGCACTGCTCGCTCTTCTGCTGGCGAAATGAGATGAAGAGATGGGAAGAAGCCTTGTAGGAACTGCACAGGGCTATCCCTTCCACTTATGGCAGTCTCTCCTTAAATGTCCTGTGTTTTGCTAGAAGAGTGTGAACAGCAGCAAGAAGATGAAAGAAGCAGTGGGAATCTGGTGTGACTCTGATCTCAAATACCCTTAGGTGAGATGCAGTTCGCAGAAACATTACCAGGGGAGTCATATTGAAATTGGTCTGTGTGGGTATGAGATCTGATTAATACAAGCATTTAAAATACTAATTCATCCTTTACTTCAAGGTCACTGTATGAATGGTATCTTTTAAATAATGAAATTTAATATTTATCTTGATTAAGTAATAATGAAAATAGTTCACTATTGTTGTAAATTATGAAGAAACAGAGTTTTCACCTATATGATTTGTAGTTGTGTACGGTACACTAGAACAGAACTTGTTCGTGGCTTGCAGAAAGGTGTCTTAACTTGTGTAGAAAAGACTCTCTATGATGGAAGATATTTTACTGGAGGGTACAGAGTCTATGTTGTTTAGTGGATTAGCTTTCAGAAAAGACTTTATCCATTGTGTTCATCATTACCATTACCCTGCTTTCCTTTAGTTATACTGCCTGTTAAACTAGGGTAACAGTCTGTCATTCTTTTGTTCTTCAAGCCAGTGTTAGTTGAGATATGGCCCATATGCCAGATATGCTTTATTATGAAATTCCTCCCCTCCACAGCATGTTCCTTTTACTCTCATCTGGGTGCATGTCAGGACTGTCTCTCACCTTTGCACCCGGGGAAGGGTCACAGAGCCAAAATGCTGGGGTGTCAGTCAGAAGCTGCTCTCATTTCCAGTCACAAGCCTGTGAAAAGCAATGCCTCTTTTTAACATATGCCAGATGTGCATCCTGTGACGTCCATGACCTGCAAGGAGAAATGCAGCAGCTAGGTGTTCTGCCTGCTCCCCCATGCTGCAGTCCCATGACTGATGCTGCCACACAGCTAGGATGTGACTGTACTTTGTCTGGGTAGTGGATCTGCAAATAATCGTGACAGGAGAGGGGGATGAAGCTTCCAGTGCAGCAGAAATAGATCTATGGCCGCCCTCTGGCTGAACGTGTAGGTGTCACTTCCCTCCTCTGCACATTTTTGATAAGTTGAAATAAAATTGCATACCATAAATTAACTTCAAAAATCCATATCTCCTCAGCCATACCTTTCTGCAGTGATCCCTGTTGCTTAGAAAAGGAGAATAAGTTAACAAGCATGAGGTTTTTTTACCTCCTCTTGGAGCCCTGGGCTACCTCTCTGTTATCAGAACTTTGCAGGAAAAATGTTGGTTCTCACCCTTCTGGGGAAATCTTTTCCACCTAAGCTCATGACTCTGCTCTGCCTCTTTTTTAACTTGGCAGAAAGTGCTCCCCAACCTTAAACTTCACTAAACATGCTCTACAACAACTGCAAAAATACTTGCTGAGCTTGGGTCTACAAATATTAAAGACAAGGAAAGGCTCCTGTGGTAAACCTGAATGTTTGGCTTTTAGGTAAAAGACTGGAAACAAAAGGCTGCAAGTAAAACAAGCCTGACATCATCTAGCTTAAATTTAAAGACAAAGTGATGTAGCTACATGATTTTGCTTAAAATTCTCAAAAGCATTTGTGAGATAGTTAGTGGGCAGTGAAGTCAGAAAAACCCATAAAGCTGGTGGATGAAAAAGGCCACAGTCTGCAGGGAAGGTAGGTTTTCTCCAAAGAGAGTTTGTCTTTCTGTAATCCCAGCAACAGAACTTTCTCAGGGAGGGGTGGGGGGCAGAAGAGGAAAGAAAAAAGTTCTTAAACCTCCTAGGATTAAGAGCTGGGTGATGTGCAGAGGCACTCCTAGCCTGTCCAGTACACGTATTCCCTAACCTTCACCACAGAATGTTAGATCCCTCCATGAATCTAGCCATCTGTCTCCACCTCACCTTATCATACCACTTAACACGGATAGTATGACACTGTTGATAAGAGGCCAGAATTTAATATAGTTTTAACTGCTATTGCTACTCATAGCCCTTTCTGCTTAGACACGCAGGAGACCGAGAGAACTTTATTGGGTACGCAGATGCTCCTGGGTTCACGGCACTCTCCCTGTCGTTGCTGACATTCGGGCTGATTTCAGACATCCAGAAGTGATGCTGTAGACTTTGCATTTGAACTCTTAGTCAATATCTGTGTAAGAAACTGCTAATTGCTCCAGAACTTGACAGACCGTAAGCAGAAAGAATAGGTCTGCTACTGAAAAGAATAACAAAATATTAACATTTTTTTCCAAACTACTTTTTTGTGAATGAAAATGAAAGGTCTTGAGGTCAATGTTCTGAATCCTTTTAATATTAAAATCTAACAATTAAATTCAAGATTCTTGGAGATTTTGTCTGAATCCTTGAAAGAAGGTATAGTTTCCTCTTTTACTTGGTATTATCTGCTCAGGAAATTATGTTGAAATATCTTTTGTGTGACAAAAATTATTAATGGTCTGCCTAAATAGTTCTGTAGCTTAAGTATTTATATGTACAAGCAGATACATCTAAATATCACAGTAATTTTTTTTTTTTTCCCCAGGAATTCCTAACACAGTGCCTCATTTTGTGTGGCAGTAGCAGGGCTCAGGCATATTCATTCCTATTTTGCACATCCTTCAGAGGTCACCAGTTGACTTGCCCAGTTTTGATAACCTGTCCAACCCAGTGTATTTACAACAATTGGGACTGGAAAGAGATACTTTGATGTGAAGATTTTTCACTCTAAGAGAGAAAGAAAAAAGAAATAGTGCACAAGGTAGGTGTGTGTGTGAGGAAAGGTTATTTGGGAGTAAAAAGATACTCTGAGAACAGGAAAAGTACTATCCTTAGTAGAGGAACTGGTAAAGCAGGGAGTTGGAAGGTTGGTCCAGAAAAAAAAGAGTTAAATTGAGTGCAAGAAGGAAGAATGCAGTAGTTTTGAGAGACTCCTGTAGGACTCCTCTTCGCCAGGAAAAACAGAAAGTCATTTTTAATACCAAATTTTCATGTAATGTAAATTGCATGTTGCTCCTGAACACACAAACCAGCCAAATTGTGTAGTGGTCTGTTATCAAAGTCTCCCTGCCCGTGAGTTAACAACCTCTGCAGCCTTTGTTTCGGTGCACGTGACATCCTGACTTGCTTTAGCTACTGCTTTCACTCATTTTTATGCTTCATTTCAGGATTTTAACCCACACCAGTTAAGATACAAACAAACGCGAGTGGAAGATGTATTTTAATTCCCGTTGTCAACGCGTCCTCAATGTACAGCAAACGTCTCGGGACGCTTTACTAAAGGGTCATCTCCACGCTTTTGCGCTGCTGCAGAGTATACTGAGCCATTGCTGAACCAGCCACAACGCGTGGCTCTTAACATCTAGTATCTAAACTCTCCTGGAAAACTTGTCTTCTGTTCCTACCTTCCTTCGCAGGCGCCCAGGAGAGAAGGAGCTTCTTGCTGCCATCTATTGATAAAGTGGCGGAAGGGCCCGCCCGAGTTGGAGCGCCTTGGCGCGGCTCGCAGCCGCTGCGCCTGTGCACATGCCTTAGCCAGTCTTGTTAATACTATTTTTCAAGCTCTGTTTATAGAGATAATGAGGTGGTGTTATCCTTACTGACTGAATAAGCAACACTTGAATTTGACGCAGTGTGAGCGAGGCTTCTGCATAACCAAATCTCTGCCACGGCCTTCTGGGTATGGGATTTCAGGTGCCCCAGAGATGTGGAGAGAGGGGAGAAAGGGCTTTGGGGCTTTTGCCAGAACGAAATAAATTGCAGTAATACTTTAAAGAGCTGACAGTGAGATCATAACGCTTGTAAAGCAATGATTGTTAGACAGTTTTAGAGCATGAAAACCCCTTTCCAGGGCTATATTAAAGGCAGAGGACCGAGAAGGCTCATCTAGAGCAAAGAGGAGTGTGTAGGAGCAGTGATACAAACAGGCTGGAGGCAATGTAACAGGCACCTCTTCAAGACAGCGCATCTCCCTAGGAGTTAAAGGGGGATATGTAGGTTGTGCCAGCGTCTGTAGCTTCACTAACCATGGATAGTGCATATGGTGTCTCTGGAAAGTGGGAGGGAACCGTGGGACCAGAAGTCTTTGATGTTGGATATTCACATCTATAGATGAGGAAACTGAGTCAAAAGACTCAGAATGCTTAAGTTGTAGAAGTGTGTGCTTTGTTTTTTGTGCAAAGACATCTGTGATTTACTGGTGTTTAATTCCCTGAATTGATGTCAAATTTATTTTTCTTTTCCATATAGCTTTTTGTTTCATACAATGATTTTCATACACAGGAAGATGCTACCTGCAGGAGGTTTTTGACATTTTTTTCCTTACATTTCAGGGAGTGGCTACAAGTTGTTGATCCTGTGTGTAGAAGGAATCAATAGGTGTTTGATCCTTACTATGTTTGCTTGCAAACGCCCATTAAGGGTTAAAGTGCCACCAAGCTAATTCAAAGATGTTATACAAACAGTATATGTGAATTTCTTGCTATTAATATACATGTGAAAATGTTAAAATTAGAAAGATAATATGGAATTGCAGAAAGTAAAAATTCTGGCTTTAAAGAAAAAATCTAAAACCAACACACTGAGTACTTGAACCAAGTGCAATTTTCTTTTAGAGTTTTTAAATTTTTAAAATGTTATTAAAGGTAATTAAAAGATCCTCATCAACTGCAGTCTACATCTGGAAAAGGAAAATATTAATGCCATTTTAATTCTCACACAGGTCATTGAGGTAGAACAATGCTGGATATTGCGCAGATTGTCTTCATGTTGTGTTTATTATCAAAAGAGAATGCATGTAATAAAAAAGCGCTCTCTCAAAAATAACCCAGGGTTTATTTCTAGTAAGATATAGTGAATAAGAGAAGAGTAAGAGTATTGGTGTTTGCTTATTAGGATCATATTATTCATCAAAGTCTGTGATCTTCCCTGAAGTACACTCATAACTGTTCCATTGTACCAAGCTAGCTGCTGACGAGTACACTTGGCCAAAAATATAGATGATGCTGCTCACGATAAGTAGCCCAGTCTGTGTGTCTGTCAGATCTCACAGAGCCCCTGCATCAGAAATGCTGGCCAAGCACAAGACAAGAACAGCCTTTGAACCAGCTGTGCTGCTCTCATCAAAACATGCGAGTGTTCTTTGGTGAATTTGGAAGGACACAGTTTTGACTGGGTGACTAGGTGGCCAGGTCTTGTGGCTTCTTCATCAGATGCATCAGGTCATTTGCTGGCTGTCTTCATACTTACATACTTTATCTGCAAACTCATGCTGCTGGTGACTTGGCCCACTTTTCTGCACCAAACATGATGTGTCCTCCTTGCTGCGTAACACCTAGGTTGCACCTGACCAGATAAAATGAGCAAGTTTCTGCTGAGGTACCTCCTCTCTTGCTGGCATTCTGAGCTTAGCAGTATTAAATTGCTCCTGATGGTCTGCTTCTCACTGTCCATTCACAGTGTCACCTCTACCATTTGCCTCACCAATTTTCATAGCTCCTTGTTCAAGTGAGTCAATCCACAAAACGTTTCACTTGGGTCCATTTGATTCAAATTGGGGAGAACAAGCAGCTGCTATACAATAATTAAGAGAGATCAAATTTTTAAGATTGCTTTTTCATCAGTGTTTTTACTTGAACTCTGCTAAACTCCTTCCTGAAGATGAACATTTCTTGGAAAGCAGAGAGAAAGAATGAAAGAGGGGAAAAAGAGCATGTGTGTTTTAAAAACTTGCTCTAGGGGATGTCAGTGACAACTTGAAGGGTTGGAAATGATGTTGGGGAGTACAACAGAATGGGTAGGTTGTGCTGAGAGAACTGAGACCAAGAGAGAGGTTTTGCAAAATAAATATCATAGGAAGAATGTCAAATTGTTTTTTGTGGTATATCTTTTCACTGCCAATATATACATGAGCTTGAGAGCCAATGTCAAGACTATGATGTTTGATGCTAGCACTATATGTTCTTGCTAATAGCTATACTCCCTTTGTATTTGGTGTTGTTGAGATTACTGAAAGAACACTAATTTCAGTTCTGAAGTCCATAATTTACCAAAAGAAAAAAAATATTGATGAAGGTTCAGAGGAGAAAGAGCATGAGAGAATGACTAGAAAAGAGACCTTTAATGAGTTCCTGAAGAATCTCAATCTATTTAACTTATCAAAGAGAAATTTAAAAGCTGAAAAGTCTATTTATAACAGTGAGAACAAACTTTGATAAGAGATGTTCAGTATCTGACTTGTGAAAGAAGAAATATTTGAACCTGAAATAGGTGAAGATTCTTACTAAATACTGACTATCTGTTGCAACGCAATGGCTTGTCAGAGTGGAGTAGAATCCTCAGCTCTTGAAGGACTCTAGTGGTGTTTGGATACTTTTCTAATTAGTGTGTGTGTTTTGTGTCTGTTTGGTTTGGCTTTTCTTTTTCAATGTTAACATTACCTATCAGTTAGCATTTCAATGTTAGTCCTAAATGTTAAACAAATTTTAATTGGATGGATACCTGCTGTTTCAAGATATCGGTGCTAGAAAACAAAATCTTTATTTTTCAGCATGCAGGATCAAGAAGCAAGGTAGTACTGCCCTCCTGTTGTGTGTACTTTGTGGATTTGAAGAAACTTCTGATGGCTTTTGGTCTTCTTCATTTAAAATTTTTTAGACTAGGCAATATATTGCTTGACCATACAAGCATCATAGATTGACCACACTGGAATCTGAGAACTACAGTACTAGAAATTTTACCTAAAACTAACTGGACGTGTTTCAGATCAGAGAAGTACTATTTGACACTCTGTGTGTGTGTGCGTGTGTGTGTGTGTGTGTTCAGGTTTTTCATTTGATCATCATTTATCATTGCAGTTTCTAAGTAGCTCACACACACACTCTGATGATTTCTTCTTCCATAATTCCGTGACATATGAAGGGGGTGATCAGTGATGTGTAACAGACTATTCCAGATAAGAACAACTTTCTGCCTTGTGAATTTTATCTGAAGTCAATGCAGAAAACAGAAGAGAGGTCATAAAAATGCATATTCAGTGCTGCTAATGCAGTGAAGGTGTAACTGCTTTCACCTCTGGACTAGGAAAGCTCTTGGAACATCTTTTGAATGTTAACTCAATTCTTATAACATCTTTTTATTAGGGATATAGTTTACCTATTTATTAGATCAGAGTTAAGATGTTTCTTTTTTTTCCTCTCTGCAGTGGCCACAATATGGAGCAGGCAAGTGTAATTCAGTTTTGGTTGGAGCAGAACTTTGCAACAAAATGAGAGGAAAAACTTTCACTTTAAGACAAACCCTTGAAATCTAACTGGAAATATTCCACTTTGGTTATTCAGCTTTTTTATTTATTCTTCGTGTTTCTCAATTACATGAACTTTAAAAAAAAATAAAAATCAAGTGTGAATTTATCCCACATTTACAAATTACCTTCATTCAGTGTAACAAAATTCTGGTTTTACCTCTGTTTTATTTTTTAAAAATTATTTATTTGTCAGGTTGTCTATTTTTTAAAAACATAGATGATTCATAAGCAGTCTTTAACCACAATTAAGAACAACCTGTCAATAAATCATGATTTATTACACTAGTATATACAACATTTTACCATTTATGTAGCCAAGGTTTCATGCAATTATACGAAGGCTTGCTTTTTAGAGTCAAAGTATCTGCAAGGAAACTTGTAAAATAAATTAGATCATTTGATGTGTCAGCAACAACAGAAATTTTCCTATTTCAGTGGAAAAATTAGTTATACTGTTTTTTAAATGCATCACAAGTATACTTCTGCAGTAGATACTTGAATATTTTTTGCCTTTTTTTAGCAAAAAGGATGGGTATGAGAAAACCCAATAACATAGCTTTCAGTTCATAAAATATACCATAAGCACCACTTCTGTTTCTGTAGTTGCTCTCTGTTCAGTATCCTTTTTTCACACAGGCAGACCCCCTTCTAAAGTGTAAGCATGAGTCTATCTTTTTGACAAGTTATCTCTGTAACTTGCTGTTACCTTTACAAGAGTGATGTGTCCTGTACAGTGAGAAGACACTCTTGTATTGTTTGTGTTTTCACCAAATAGCTTTTAGATTTATAACCATTTCTAGAATGGTTATAATGGAACTCCTACCAAATGTTCCATACATGGTATGATTCATAGTATCACTTTGTGTATACATCCTTGTGTTTGTTAAAACAAACCCTCATTTAAAAAAGTGCAGGATGAGAAGCAATACAAAATTTACAAAACTTCCTTCCAGAATCATTTGTATTCTTCTAGATCGAGTACGCTTGGATTTGGAGCTAAGAGGGTGCGTTTCTTTTTGCTTCCATTAGTAGAAAATAGGTTACATAGTAATTTCCTTAATTAGTTTTAAATATTTTATGTCACTCAGCAGTTAAAATATAACCACACCAACAACTGCTCAAGTGTTATGGCCATGAAATTTGCCGGAAAGTTCCTCACAACAGAATGTAAAGGCAAAATCAGGATCAAAATACTGGGAAATGTCTGAACAAAATAATCACTTTAGGTATCAATATATGAAGTCTGCTGATTGTATACTTCTATAACATAACACATTTTGTATTTATTATTGACTCTTTGATTATTGTTTATCACCTATGCAGAATATGAAATAAAGAATAAATATTGTCACCTATGACAAACTAAAGGTAAAAGTTTAGCTCAGGAAAACACAAAGTCCTCATTTAAGCAGGAAAGTCTGATTTCCCCCCCGCCCCTTACAGTTTTTGCTTACTCGGTGTGTATCTGTGCGTGTGCGTGACTCCTATGGCAAATCAAAATGCATAAGATTAAGAGGGTGATATGTCTCAGAGGGGCTATTTGAATTATTTTAAGATTATTAAGCAGCTGTTCACAGTCCATAGGCATTGGTGAAGTTATTCATGTGCATGGTTGTAAAATGATATTCATCATCATAAAAATGGATAAGCTTTTGGTTTTCTGGTTTCATTGCTTATGGCTAGCTTAAAATTGATATAAAGGCTATGAAATATTTCCTGAATTATTATTATGTCACTTTGACATTGTTGTGGTTTAACCTCGATCGGCAACCAAGCACCACACAGCCGCTCGCTCACCCTCCCCCTGCCCTGGTGGGATGGGGGAGAGAACCGGGAAAAAAACCTAAAACCCATGGGCTGAGATAAAGGCAGTTTAATGGGATAGTAGAGAAAGAGAAAATAATAATAATAATAATGATAAAAGAATATACAAAACAAGTGATGCACGATGCAATTGCTCACCACCCACTAACCGATGCCCAGCCCATTCCCGAGCAGCGATCGCTGCTCCCCCAGCCAACTCCCCCCAGTTTCTATACTGAGCGTGACCCCATATGGTATGGAATAGTCCTGTGGCCTGTTTGGGTCAGCTGTCCTGGCTGTGCCCCCTCCCAGCTTCTTGTGCCCCTGGCAGAGCATGGGAAGCTGAAAAGTCCTTGACTAGTGTCAACACTGCCGAGCAACAACTAAAACATGAGCGTGTTATCAACATTGTTCTCATCCTAAGTCCAAAAAACAGCACTATAGCAGCTACTAGGAAGAAAGTGAACTCTGAATTAAGCTGAAACCAGGACAGACATAATTTAACAGAACTATTAGATGTGACTTCTAAATTGAGTGACTTGCCCTCTGGATTTCACTGTTCACAAAATTCATACTTTTTAACTTTTTTTTTTTTAAGCTTTCTCTAAGTTGCTTTCCATTCATCTTAGAGTTTGAATGGGTTTTTTTGCCTTCTCCAAACACCAGTGCTTAGTGTTAAGACTGACAGCTTTACATGCCATGTAAGTATCCTTTCAAAAACAGATGCCTGTTCTGGAAAGGCAATGCTAGGAAGGCCCAGGTGTACAGGGGCTCCAAGGCAGTTATAATCATTAGCTCCAGGCATGTGCACTCACTGTTACCTGATGTGATTTTAGCCAGGCAGCAGTGCAAAACAACTTGCCTCCCTCTCACATGCTATCGCTTTGCAGCACACTTATGCTGCAAAATGAAGTACTTCCTTACGCGCCTTAAACTGAGATGTTTTTCTACGTGGCAATACTTCCTTTCATTCTGTTTTACACTAGAAAATAGAAGTAAGGTGACATACAAAGATTGAATACAGCAATTTTAGACAGCCAAATAATCCATTACTGAAGTTAATATGAAGGTTTTTTTCTTCTGTTACAGCTATTTATTCTGATAGAGTTGCCTTGGTAGAATATCATCCTTTTATACATGAATGTCAGATCTGTCTCGGTAATTTCAAAGTTAGTATGTCTGCCAGACAGGAGCCATTAAGCACTCCAGAAGTCTGAAAGCAAACTAAGAGAAACGTTCTTTATATCCTTTCTGATTATAAGGATTAACTGTATGCATCCTTTCCTTTATCTCCTACAGTCATACTGCCTTGATGTGTGTTGTATGGATTAGCAAAACAGCAGAGTCTCAGAGGAACTGTGCTTTGCTGGTAAGTTTTAGGTGAAACATGTACTGTGGCCTTTGCTGTTGGTGTCCTTCCTCTCATTTGTATTAAGGTGAAATGAAACACCCGAGTGGTCTCTGATTGCCTGATGCTGGAAGAGGTCACTCCTGCTTCATGCCAGGTGACACCACTGCTTTGGGGAATTTTTTTTTTTTAATTTTTTTTTTTGTCTGCCTCTGGGGAAAAATGGGGAAAACCCAAGTTATGAAACTGCATGCAGCTTCCTTGTAGACACTAGTTCAAAGCAGTCCAAACAGCTGTGAGCACATCTGTGATGAAATACACCACCCTGAGACACTCCTAAACTCTTAAAAAGACTTGGGGAATGGGAAGTTACACTGGGTAGCAATCCATTCTACTTGAAGGAGATCTAGTTATTCATATTGCATCAATAATGGAAAGCAAACTATAAATGCAATATGATATATAGTAACTGTTAATCATATAATCAGCTGAGATTGTTTAAAGGAGTAATCAAATATCAATGGTTACTTTGGTTAAAAACCATGCAAAGATTCCCTGATGTATCAGAGGAATAAAAGAGCTTCTGTCAGAGACATAGCTATAGTTAAACATTGATCATAAATAATAATGTAGAGAGGCAATCCTTTTCTGAAGCAGGGAGATAGCTCCACCATGTATGTATGGTATGGTAGGTAGATTATCAGTTGTAGCAAAGGGAGCTGTGAGGCATTATCCACTAAAATTAAGCACTTTCAAATCTACAGGTTTTGACAGCATATACGTAGACTTTTTAAAGGGACTCAGTGAGCATTCTTTTTTTTTTTAAAATTTTTATTTTGTGGCTCCATTTCTTCAGCCACAAACCCATGAGGATATTAAAACAATACAGTTGGTTAATATTAAAAAAAACCCTCCACCAAACAAACAAACAAACAACCCACCCAAACCCAACATTCGATGAAGCCCATGACCTGACCAAGAAGAAAGGAAAACATACATTTGCTGAGAATATTATCCCAATGTCCAGCAATGGGCCTCCAAGCCAGAAAGCAGTCCCTTCTTCTCCACACCTATCTCCATCAAAATCCAGGAGAGGCAGGCTGAAGTTAGAAACCTCCAGTTTCAAAGAGGCAGGCTCCTTCATATGAGGCTAATTCACTGTTTCAAGAGCAGCACTGGAAGTACGATACTGCTCTACTTTCTGAAACCTTAAAAAAAAACCCAAAAAAACAAC
>VZTL01030612.1:0-27924 GCA_013400535.1 Scopus umbretta
AGACCCCTGAGGGATACCACTTGCAACCAGTCTCCTTTCGGACATCGATCCATTGACTACCACCCTCTGGATGCGACCATCCAACCAATTCCTTATGCACTGAACAGTCCACCCACCAAATCCGTATCTCTCCAATTTAGAGAAAAGGATGTTGTGGGGGACCATGTCAAATGCTTTACACAAGTCCAGACAGATGACATCCATTGCTTTTCCCTTGTCCACTGATACAGTCACTCCTTCATAGAAAGCCACTAGGTTAGTCAGGCAGGACTTGCCCTTGGTGAAGCCATGCTGGCTATCTTGAATCACCTCCCTGTCCTCCATGTGCTTTAGCATAGCTTCTAGGAGGATTTTAACATGGCTAAGAGGGATATTACATGCATTGACCTGTAGGGAACTGAGCTTGAAATTAGCAGTTTTTATGGTGCCAGGGCAACAGCTTGGTGGTGTGACTCGCCATCTCAATTCACGGATATATGGGACTGGGGATGATTTGGGGTTTGCTTTTCTAAAAACTATGAAGGAGGCAAACCTATTATGGGCACATCAAATATTTGCTCACCAAAAGAGCTGCCACTCAAGACGGAAAAGAGTTCATTCCCACTGAGCCCTCACCATTAATTTTGTGAGAAACAAGCAGTTTCAGCTGGCTTCATCTCTCTGGCTCGCTGACTCAATGCATTTCCAAGGGTCACTTAAAAAAAAAAAACAAACAGTTTAGAGTTGTAACAGCTTCCTCTGAAGGATGAGAATGAGACAGAACATGCCAATGTGTCCACATGCAGAAACGCAGCTCCCTACCAAATACATTTCTGAGAAATCACTCTGTTAATAAGGATCACAATGTGTTCAGAGATCTTCAGTAGGAAACGAGCAGCACTCAAAGCTGCTTTAGCACAATATGCCATTACATGGAGGTATCTATGTGCAGTAAGGCTAGTGCCCATTTGATTAAACAGCCTGCCCACTCCCTCCAGAAGATATCAGACATACAATTAGTTCAGTCAGCAGTATCAGCAATGCCCTTGAGGTCCTGTGCTCCTGACAACTAATGAAGAGGCACTGCTGGCTGTCAGCATGTGCAGGGGGAGGCATTCATCTTTGTGGCAGCACCAATTAAATCCACTGCGGTCACACCAGGAGGAGATAGGAATTCAGTGCAGGGAACAAGTCAAAGCAGCTGACTGGTTTAACCCTTCATTTTGGGGTTTTATATCTTGGAGAAGAGGGAATCAATTTTGTGCTAGCCATGCTGATGGTGAAGGGAATACAGAGCATCCGCGTGGCAGCAAAGGTAGAAAGTTACTCAGTGCTCAGGTGTGTGTGCATGTGTACCATAGAAAGGCGTTTTTTGCAGCAGGGCGGGAAACCTCTTAATACACAAACAATTTTCTCCTAAAGTCAAGAGATGTGAATTTGCTTAGCGCTCTGCTAAGACTTCAAGGAAAGCTACTTGCCATACGTGTGGGTGTATCTTCACCTTGGACATGGCAATTACTTCTGAGAAGATAGGACAGGGAAATCTTACCCCTTATTTCTCACAAGAAATACAGAAAACAACCGGTTCTACTTCAAAACACCAGGGTTCAAAACCTTCTAAAGTATTTCCATCCCCAAGACATTAGGCTGAATTATATCAGTCACAGTCAAACATGTCAGCTAATCATCTGCCCCATTTGTTGCCTCACTGTAGAGTCCAAGCTTTCCCATCCCACAGAAGTCCTGTTGACATATGACTTCTAGGACTGTGAAGTATTGGTATCAGAAGAGAAGAATATTTAAATAGAAGCTACAGTAAGTATCTGGTATCCAATCTGTTAAGATACCTGGGAGCACTAAAAAGAAAATTGCTTGTTTAGCCAAAGAAGATTTATCCATAATTCCTGTTTTGTCTTACTTGTGCTCCTTAAGGAAAAAATGTAAATTAACTGATGTGCTGGTTTTAGTTGGGGTAGAGCTGCTTTTCTTCATAGTAGCTAGTGCAGGGCTATGTTTTGGATTTGTGTGAGTAACGGTGTTGATAATACAGGGATGATTTAGTTACTGCTGAGCAGTGCTTACACAGAGTCAAGGCCTTTTCTGCTTCTCACCCCACCCCACCAGTGAGTAGGCTGGGGGTGCACAAGAAGTTGGGAGGGGACACAGCTGGGATAGCTGACCCCAACTGACCAAAGCGATATTCCATACCATATGACATCATGCTCAGCATGTAAAGCTGGAGGAAGAAGGAAGGGGGAGGAACATTTGGAGTGATGGCGTTTTGTCTTCCCAAGTAACCATTACATGTGATGGAGCCCTGGTTTCCTGGAGGTGGATGAATGCATGCCTGCTGATGGGAAGTAGTGAATGAATTCCTTGCTTTGCTTGCATGTGCAGCTTTTGCTTTGCCTATTAAACTGTCTTTATCTCGGCCCATGAGTTTTCTCACTTTTTATCCTTCCAATTCTCTCCCCCATCCCAATGGGGGCAGCGGGGGAGTGAGCAAGGGCTGTATGGTGCTTAGTTGCTAGCTGGGGTTAAACCACAACAACTTATCAAATCCACATTTTCCAGGCCTTCATGAACCCTTAATTAAAAATGCTGCCAATCAGTAGGTGACAAGAATTATCACCTAGTGTGGCCTTCCTATTTCAGATGTTTTGAGAACTCATGGCGGAAGTCCCAGAGGGCTTAATCTGCTAAGCACTGTGTATCAACAGGGAACTGGAGAGTTTTTGATAACTTTACAACACACTGCCAGCCATTTATCTTCTCAAACCTCACAACACACTTGCAGAGGCTAAAGGGCCTGTTTACTGACAGTAAAATCAATGGGACATACACATATGCAAAACAGATCTCTCCTGACTCTCAGCCATGGGTGCACAGACCTAAACAAATCTAAGCTGACTTAAATATAAGATAGCTATCCTGCAGAAGTAAAATAACATTGTCCTTTGGAAGTAAAAAAAATTAATTAAGCTTTGAGGAGTGAAAGCCTACTGCAGCAGTAGAAGCAAAACAGTTTATTATCCAACCTTTTATGTAAAAGGCAACTTAAAAAAAAACCAAAAAACCCTCAAACACACCCCATGCTCCAGAACAGTTATTCTGCAGGAAACTTCATTTGCCATATGGTATGCAATTAAAGACATAAAGAAATAAAGAAAAAGGCCCGTGGACACCTTTTTTTTTTTTCTAATGAAAAAAGAATTCTAAAAATTTCAAAGTTCTGCGAATTAATATTTCATTCTCTTGCAGAAATTCTTTAATAAAGCCACGTTTTTTTGGGAAATGCTCTGTAGTCAAAGACTTCACAAGTCCATCAAGTCAGCCTAGAAACGTGATGAAATACTGTTCACTGTTCTGAGAAAGCACAGCATGAAGAATTTCATGCCAGAAAAAATGAGATTCAAACACGCTGTGAAAAGCAACAACTCAAATTCTCCAAAATAATATAAAAATACTTTGCAGGGCACTTTCCACAATAGCACTGGGGAGCACTTTCCTAACATCAATTTGTAAAACCTACTGTAGACTTCTAAATTATCTGAAAATAATTCTTACAAGAAAAGCTGTGATGCAAAAGCAGCAAAAATGTTTGAACAGTATCACAGAAGTAAAGACTGCTGGAGTATCAAAACTAAGTCTTGAGACAGTCTTGTACATGCAGTCCAGTGAAACTGCTTTTGTCATGCGTCCTTTCCAGATGAAGCATTTGGGAAGGTAGCTGAAGTATTTCAAGTACATGTCATATTTTGATTTATAGCCTCTACTCCTACTTGAAGAAGCAGAAGTAAGTTGTCTCATTGTGGCAATTATTTTGGCCTGTTTTCAGTTAGTACCACAAAGGGAACCAACGCTTCCATTGCATAGCATCACTGAGAAACTGCTTTCTGAAAAGATGTACATATAGAAAAGTTGTGCACAGAGAGAGCTCATCTAAACCAGAATAAAAATGGTCTGATTTTCCTCAGCGATATGTTTGGGCTTGTTCTCTTGACTACAGCTCTCAGGCCTGACAAACTGACCTTAAACAAACGAAAGTGGACCGTGCTGAAGGTAATTCCTCCCTTCTGCAGTCTCCACCATCCATGACTGACCATCCACCATCCTGCAACTGAACAACTCATCAGAGAAATCTTTGGGATATTTGTGTTGCTAGGGGAACTTATGCCTTAGAACAGAGCACGTAAACAGATCACATGCTAGTGAACACTGTCCTGTAAGTAAGCTCATGTTCAGTGCTTTTTCTTATGAAATCTGCATGTAATACAGGACAGGGACAAAGAAATACATGATTCGATAACATTCAAATGGTGAAATACCATTGGAGTGGTGATCTGGCTTCTTAACGTGAGGCCCAGCTGTAAACATTTATCATCCTCATAGAGCAGGACATCAGCCACCACATAAGGATGTCAGGTAAGAGCAATTGGGGAGGTAGCAGCCTGAGCAGTTTAGTTTCCAGGATCAAAGTCCAGTCAATGATGAAGCACATTCCTTCGCCCATTCAATAACCACCATCTCTTCTAGGCAACTACCTACATAGTCCCAGATTATTTTGAGCTGGTGGTGCTTCCTGAGTGCATCAGGAGATGAGGATTCAAGTCCTGGGAGCTCCTACAAGCATCTGGACATCCCTGGAAAAGCTGCAGGCTCCTACTGCAAGGCTTTCCATACTGCCCTTGCTCAAAAGGCCTTCAAGCAGGAACCCTTGGAAAGTCCACGGGACTCCAAAAAAGACCCTTAAGCCTTACGTGAAAAACAATGGACAAGTCTGAGCTCCCCACATCTCTGTGCTCTGGTCCTCCTGGTACAAATGGGGTGCAACTTGACTCAAGCAGGAATCCAGTCCCCCATCAGAAAACCACCACACATGAAAACTACAGTNGGCATCTGTATTTTAATTACAGCATCAAAACTGCAAGATACTTGTCTCCACACACATTTCTTTCATTCGTCTTCAGAGATGGCTGTGTACAGAGAATTAGTTTCATAGTACAAACCTACTCCCACATACATTCCCAAAATAATTTACATGAATTACCAATAAACACACACACACACGCACAAGTTTTCAGGCCGCCCACAGATATCATAGACAAAAAGAGGACTTGTCACTATTGCCTTTGGGATTATAACTAAAATTACTTCAACTTTTAATACAGGGAAAACAGAATCCAATAGCAGCATGAGCTTCAGCGCCACACATTTAACAAAACATTCATTTAAGCTGACAAAATAAAAAAACCCTGCAAATAGATCCTGTTGCTATGTAGCTGTTTTCTCATACGAAAGCTAACAAAGGCTAAACAGAACCTTGGCAACAATATATTTTTCTCTATTACACTCAATGAGCTCAGTTTTGCTGCTGTCAGCCTATAAAACTGACTTTTATACTGAGTCACTAAGAGGATACAGATGACAAACAGCTCCATTCCAAAAGGCTGACAATACTTGCCTTGAGAAGCAACAGTGACACAACGATGGTGGCAAAGCTCACTTCATCTTTGCTTAACATAGAGCTGACAACACCTCTACAGGCACTGTGATGCCTCCACAGTCAGTCTGAGTCTCGATTTTAATTTCATCCCCCAAAGACCAGTGCTTTGGCATGAAATGTCCTATCGGATTTCCGAAAAACTTTTTCTTGTCATGAAAACTTAGCATAACATCTCACCAGGAAAACTGCTCCAGTATGAAGTCACTACAGCTCCATGATTGTCAGCAAGGGGGGAAAAATATACTGGTACTATCCTAAACACATTCAAAGCCCCATACTCAGAATTAAAAACAAGCAAACCTAACAAAACAAACCACTGATTCTCGGTGGGGCCCCAGATAAATATTGAAGGTAGCCCAAAAACAAACTGCAAATACTTTTTAACTTGACTGCATAGAAAGATGGCATAACAAGTATTTTGGGAAATCACAAAAGCGATCGTGCTTTCCCACCAGCATTGCCCATCAGTTCAGCAGCTTGAACTCCCAATGTCAGCTATGCTGCCCAAGGCTTTTTAACTTGGGCATGAAGGATGACCATGGGCTGAAGCTTGGCATATAAGGGCTCACCCGGAAGAAAATAGAGTAAGAGGTGCTGACACTTTAAAAACCAGCAACAAACAGTCAAATTATGGGAGCAGAAACAACACAGATGGTGTTTGAGACTTACCAATGTACTGGTAACTCAAAACTAGGGTGAAACACTGCATTTTCTGCAGGATTTCTACAATTTAGGCAACGACCAGGTACTGTGGCAAAAGCATTCAAACTCAGCAGCAAGGTACGGTCTGACCTCCAAATGTGCTGTATACATCCTACAGGCATCAGTGGTGTTTGGGATAGCATCATACACAGAAAATAAGTGATCACTGAGGAAGGTGTTTGAACACGGACAGAAGGGCCTGCCTTCAAAATGTAAATGTTTGACTGTTTAAGCCTTATTCCATTACCATTTCCTACCACCCTGTTATCAGCCAGATTTCCTCCTGTTAGGGAAAATTACAAGCTGTATCTGAGGGAGCTTTCTGCAGCTCAGCTGTGCCAGGTCCCATGCAAGCAGTGACCCTCTGGTGCCACACAGCCGCCTGCATGGTTGCACAGGAAGGTTTTTGTGCCTGCACCACACACACATCTCAGGCCTACAGTTAAATATTCCACTCTCAATGCCAAATTCACATAGACCAGAGGAATGATAAGCACACCCAGGGCAAGCATTATGAGACAGATCAAGATGTCATATGAATCAGGACATACGGAGCACCAGCTTCAGCAAAATCCTTTATACTGATGTCTTCACATGTGATGTGGCAGCAAAGGAGGCATCGCAGACACTTTGAGATGGAAACATCCAGTTTTGTGCGCTTCCTCAGCAGCGCCTTCTAATCTAACCTGCGACAGGAGCTAAAGCCGTTTCTCCCATGGTCACGTTTATCAGGAGGAGATCGAGCATCAGCACCAAAATCAGTGCTACTCCACTTCTGTCTGCTCATCCCCTCCACACCCACTGCTGTAGGGCACAGACCCTACTGCAGTAAACAGCAACAGCTGCAACTACAGAAGCTCAGCTTCTCTCTTTCCCACCTACAACATCCAGTAAGAAATACAAGCTTAATTTATGAAATGACTGATGGGAAGTCCCTTTTGCCTGGAAATGTTAGGTCAGAAGGCATTCTGTGTGTTCTGGGGGTTAGGGAAGAAAGCACTTTTTTCAACTGAAAAGAACTCTCAATTCTCAATGGAAACAAGATTTTAGCCAACCCCAAACTTGCAATATTAGTAATAGGTTTCTTCCAAAAATTTGAACATATGAAAAAGATACAGACCACAGCGTGAAACTTTTTAAATATGATAGATTCAAGCTGAGTGTTAAGCAAACCTCACAGATACAATACTTGCTTTCTTTGCATACTAACCCCTTACTGCACATAGCTTTCATAATCAAATTCTCTGCCATGTATAAAAGGAAAAATAAACCTGTACTGTGCTGAACTGCATCTGCAGTGAGTGACCAGCCTCCTTACCTTTGAAATCTACTTTATATTTCTTACACTTCTACAACATATCAAACTCTGTGCATCAGTCAAGACAACTACATGTGTGCCTTGACACTGAGATGGTTTAAGAGTAAGAACATGAAGGTGAGTTTCAATAAACATTATCCTCTATTTACCCTTATAAATAGCCATAATGGGAAAGTAAATTGAAAATTAATACGGGGATTAACAGAATACATTGAATAAACACAGTGGGATGACTGGATGTTGAAACATAGAATCATTTAGATTAGAAAAGACCCTTAAGGTCATTGACTCCAATAGTAAACCTAACACTGACAAGTCCACCCCTAAATCATGTCCCTAAGCGCCATGTCTAAACATCTTTTAAATACCTCCAGGGATGGTGACTCCACCACCTCCCTGGGCAGCCTCTTCCAATGCCTCACCACTCTTTCAGTAAAGAAATTTTTCCTAATATCCAAACTAAACCTCCCCTGGAGCAACTTGAGGCCATTACCCCTCATCCTATCGCTTCTTACTTTGGAAAAGAGACCAACACCTTCCTCACTACAGCCTCCTTTCGGGCAGTTGTAGAGCGCGATACGGTCTCCTCTCAGCCTCCTCTTCTCCAGACTAAACAACCTCAGTTCCCTTAGTCGCTCCTCATAAGGCTTGTTCTCCAGGCCCTTCACCACCTTCATTGCTCTTCTCTGGACACGCTTCAGCACCTCAATGTCCTTCCTGTAGTGAGGGNCTTGGTGAGCACTTCTGCCAGCTCCCTCAGTACCCTTGGCTGGATCCCATCTGGCCCCACAGACTTGTATGTGCCTAAGTGGTGTGGCAGGTGGCTAACCATCTCCCCGTGCATTATGGGGGCTTTGTTCTGTTCCCCATCCCCGTCTTCCAGCTCAGGATGCTGGGTACCCTGAGAACAATTACTATTAGAGACTAGTCTTACTATTAGAGAAAGGCGGCATTAAGTACCTCAGCCTTTTCCTCATCCTTTGTCACTATGTTTCCCCACCCCCGCATCCAATAAGGGATGGAGATTCTCCTTAGTCCTCCTTTTGCTGTGAATGTATTTATAGGAACATTTCTTTTGTTGTCTTTTCTGGCAGTAGCCAGATTAAGCTCTAGTTGGGCTTTGGCCCTTCTAATGTTCTCCCTGCATAACCTCACATCCTTGTAGTCCCTCCTGAGTTGCCTGCCCCTTCTTCCAAAGGTCATAAACTCTCCTTTTTTTCCTGAGTTCCAGCCAAAGCTCTCTGTTCAGCCAGGCTGGTGGTCTTCCCCGCCAGCTCATCTTTCGGCACATGGGGACAGCCTGCTTCTGCGCCTTTAAGATTTCCTTCTTGAAGAACGTCCAGCCTTCCTGGACTCCTTTACCCTTCAGGACTGCCTCCAAAGGGACTCTGTCAACCAGGCCCCCAAACAGGCCAAAGTCAGCCCTCCAGAAGTCCAAGGTAGCAAAGAGAAGGCTAGCAAATCACTTAATACATGGAGTCAGTAGTACCACTCTGTTGACACAGTAGTATTCTTCAGACAAATCTACCCCCAGGAAAAAAAACACTCATTCAAAAAACACAACTAAAAACAAGTTTTGGGTTTCAAAGCAGCAATGCTTGCTGTTGTTACAATTTGTTTATCCACCCACAGTGACCAGGGAGCATTCTTAAGTGATGGTACTAATGTCATCAAGCCCATGTGCTATACTGATAAGCTGTTGATGCTAAGTTACAGATTCCTTTGTTACCACAGGACACACTGCTTCATAGCATCTAATATAATCTAAAATAATTACCAAATATACTTGTACTGTCACTATGCTACTCAGTGGTGCAGCCCATTGCCGTGAACAATCATACTTTACATTGACAAATAAAAAACCTCATCGTTTTCCTATGCATTCACCTGGAGGTGAATGAAAAAATTACAAATGAAAATATTAATAAATTAATGATTTTTTTTTCCTTAAATTGAATCATTAATCACCGTCAGCTTCTGTTCTGGGAGAACAGACATGGCCATTTGTCACTGAGAAGAAAACTGCAAAGACATTTTACGTGGAGTAGAATATCCTACCTGGAACAACTTCAAAAAGGAATTTTCCTGGACTTTCTTCATTGCAGGGATGCTCAATTACTCTATTGCCAGGCAGAAAGATGGCACCCTAAAGAAAAAAAATAACAACAAACATGGGATTAAAACCATTACCACGCTTCTGATAGACTAACACCACTTCTTTTTGGGCTGGGGTATATGTGAACTTGTGGTGTTGCACCTGGGCAGCTGACTTCCAAGTGTAACTGAGGAAGGACTATCCCAAAAGCCAATATCACAAATACCCTTAATTAACTGAGGCATTCAATAATGGCTTTATGTTTTTTCTGTCTCTTGGGTTTGATACCATGCAGAGTTTTGTACTAATCACATGTACTAATTCCACTGTGCTGCAGGGAAAATTTGAGACTAAAAGCAAGGGTTAATTTGACCCTGTTGGTGAAAAGCTATGAAGTTGCATGTCTGAGGCAGATGAACTTACCAGCTAGGCTTCTTGGCTAAAGCCAAAAGATATACGGACAGAAAAGTAACCTCAATTTGTGGGATGCATACCCAATTCCTGCTCTGTGCTCTTTTGCTACACCATCCTAGGGAAGCAGTACAGAGAAAACATTCCACTTCCACCCACTTGCAGCACCAGCAGACAGGCACGCTGCAAAGCCACAGCAGGCACAGTAAGAGTCCTGTTCAAAGATGCATTTGCTACAGGCAGATAGATGTCGGATAATCTCTGTGATGGGTACTGAAGGCCTTTATCTCAACTTATACTACCTTGAGGAGGCAGATGGGGAATTTTAGCTGTGCATATCTGGTAACACTAGTTACCAAAGTCCATGCCTGCAACCCTCAAAACATTTCTGGGGCTGCAGTGAAGACATAACTCCCCCCGCCCCCATTTTCCCCACTGACACACGGGATGGATAGACCACTCCTTTCCTCTGAGAGCTCTTTTTCATTTTCAGATATTATAGCTCCTCCTAGTACCATTTTCTCCTCAGTTAGCAGGCAGTCCTTAATGCAATTATGCTGGGATGGCTGTCCAGGGATAAATTTTCAGACTGGCATCCTAGGAATTGTATTAGGTACAAGCTCTCCATCACCGTTAATGGGAGATAATACCTACTTACCAATATTCTCCAATCACTGCATAACAGGGCCCCTATCTCCAGGGTAAACACCTTATATAACTTATATGGCTTAAACATAGAATATGTTGAGTTGGAAGGGCCCCATAAGGATCACCAAGTCCAACATGGAGCACCATTTTCTATAGCAGTTTTCATCAAACGCTGCTTCTAATTATCTGTCAGACCCCTCATCTAAACAGCAGTAAAGATACCTCTGTACAGGAAAAACATCAATTCTGATATCCAGTATCCATTGCTATGGCCTGTAACCTTCATTGCAAGCAGAAGCATTTACAATTATTGGGAAGGCAAGACAAGCAGAATGTTATAGTCTTCTCGCAAAGGAGACCTTACAAACCGACAGGAAAAAGTCATCTGAAGAAACAGGTAACAAATGTTTCACAAAATCAGTATTTGTACCAGCTGATGTGGAGACTGAGCTCTATATCAACTTATCAGTATATTGCTGTCTACCAGCAGCTACAGTGCATCATGGGAAGCCAAAGACAGGGTGCACAGACATTTTATCAGATCATACAAAATCACCTGCATTAAACACTATGATACTTCTTACGGAAACGAGATGAAACAACAATATTCTGCTGAGGTGGTACTAGCAGCAAGCATTAGCAGTTGTGGGCTGCTTTCCCCACATACAGATCTATTACAAGCACTAAGTGCCTTGGTCCAATAGCTCCACTAGAAGTTATTTTCCTTTGTTCCTGCGAAGCAGCAGCTGTGAATAGTTGTCACACTCCAAAGCCTTCTGTAAAGCACCTTATTAGGCAAGAATAGTACCGTAAACAAAAAAGATTATATGAACAGGAAAAGTTAAGTCACAAAATAGCTCAACTTCTCAATTAACAGCTGGAGAAAAAAGAGCAAATATAAGGAATACATTTTTCTCAGAATTATGGGACACCAGGAATAAGAATCTCTAAAAAACATTTTTAACCGCATGTATTTTATGTTACACGTAATACACCTTAAGACTGGTATAATTTTCTTGCCCACTTTAACTTTCAGCTTTAACTGCTTTTACCTAAAAAAGCTCCACCCAGCACACAGGATGACCAGATCAGAGTCTTCACGCAGGAGTAAGTTTCACTGGCTAAATTTCAGTGAAGGAATACAACATATTTAAGCTAATTGTATGTCTTGCTATTCAAATAAACAAAGATAAAAAATTAAGGAGACCTAGCCTACAACACTGTAAACTAAAATCAATTTATGAGACAGTAAATGAAAGCTGCACTCAACTTTGCTGTCAACTCATCTGCAACAGACATGCTGCAGTCTCATGACAATGTGATGCTTTCTGATTCTTTGATGTAAAACCCTTTTAGTATTTACTTTACAGTGAGCTGTCTTAGCGAAGATTTTTTAGAACATACGAACAAAACAGTTGTAATATTTATAACCTTAGTGCCTTCATTTCATGGATGAAATCTATTTAATCTACTAAAACGTGAAGCCTAAAGCCACACATAACACCTAAAGTTAATATGAAGAGAATCAGACATCAACACTGTACAGAATATTGCTGTGGTTTAAAAAGAAAATATGTCCTTAAACGGTCATTTTATTTTACTGCCTATTTTCAGAACTACTATTGGAAACATCAGTGCACGTGAAGTACTTGAAAATGTATATATGTGGTTGTTTTAAAATAAGAAGAAAGCTTTGTTTGTGCAACATGCACCTGGACTCCCCAGACTAGTGGGGAAAGCCTAAGAGAGCGATTGCAGCTCTTTCACTTCCCCGTCTGTCTGCTTTCACACCCCTCTGTCTGCCTTCACCATACGGCAACACTTCCCCTTCAGTAAGTTTTGTAGCTATCTACATAACTGTACCAAGGCTATCTGGAGCGTCCCTTTGCTTAGTTTCTCAGCAACTGGCAGTGTGTTTCAAACAAGAGTGCTGGCACCCAGGGAACACATCTGTACTGTAACAAACCCCCTGCAGCCCCTCATGTGGCACAGCCCTGGCTGCCAGGTGTCTGATACAAGAGGAGGGACCCCAGTCCCCATGTCGCTGTCAGTCCCCTTGCTCGGTTCTCTTTCTGGGCCCTTAAGGTGCAACATCTGGCCCATCGTTACAGCTTGGATAACCCAGAGAGTACAGGCTATCAGAGAGTTGCCAAGGTTCAACAAGTTAAAGCTCTGTTTTTCCCCTTGAGTCTCTAATTCCAGGGGAAAACAAGAGAAAACCAACTATATAGTCTTAGATACCTAACAACATAGTAATTTGCATTTAAAAGATGAAGGTGATTTCCAGAGGAAATATGTGTTTTGACTTGGGTATCAGTGCATGTAAATGTTCCATAATTAGAAAACTTCACATTGCTTCACATCAAACTCTAAAAATCATTCAAAACTGTTTAACAAAAATCTCAACCCAAGACTACAGATTGGACCAAATTAATATTCTGCTTTCAACAAAGAAAGAAAAAATCATGGTGCCAGCAAGAACAAGACATACAGTCCATAGAAATATAGAAAAAAGGGGAGTGGGAGAAAAATATGGCACTGAACCAAGTACCTCCTCACTCCCATTGCCATTCGTTCACAGGCTGTGCCTCCACCAGGTCAGCAGCATTTTGCAGAGCTCCTGCTGTGGTAAGCCGAGGTTGTTTTTCAGTTTCCAGCACTTCTGTCCTTACCAGGGCAATTCTGCTTCTCTAGCTGAGCACTGAGGGTGACTCACACGATGCAGGAGAAGTTTGGGTTGCTTGAGAAGCATTGGCCTTTTCCCTAACCAAGTATCAAGCCCACTTTCAAAGGAGCTTCTCACACGCATGGCTTTTACTACAGTATGCTGTTGCTTCAAACCAAAGATCACCTAAATAGTGGAACAACAACATTTTTGTTAAAATTAAGAAATCTGCATATATGAAGCCTTTAACTGAAGAAAAATTATTACTCAGTTAATGAAGTGCCTGATAAAACACTGCAGTGCAGCAAGAATGACAGAGTCACAACATTACACTCTTGTGCAAAGAGATGTTTTATCCCACGCTGGTCCACCACAACACTTTCAGAACCAGCAGATGAACTTCATGAGAAAGCATGGAAGAGGACACAGGATAGCCACCACACAAGTGCTTCATGACAACCAGCTGACAGGTGGTATGTCTATTTTGCACACTCTGTCTTAACACTGTAACAGTGAAGCAACCCTGTGCCTCTTTCTCTTTCTTTTCCATTACTCTTCGTTAGGTATTCTTTCCCCAGCCTTGTTTGAACTTCATTTTCTGAAGCAGTCTTATCACCTGTGTTCAAGAGATACCAGTTTTTCCCCAAGAAAGCTTACAATACAAGGAGTTCCCATGCCTTTAAGATGCTAACTGGCAACTATGAAGACAAATACATGATTTTCAATACCTCTGGATGGGTTTTACTCAAAAAGCATGTAGCCACATGAAGAAATTAACTAGTTTCTTGCCAAAATAATGTCTTCAGTATTTATTCTAATACAGTTTCACAAGGCTTAACCAGTCTACTTGCTCACTCATAGTTTGTCCTGCCATCCCTTAAAAAAGTTACTTGAGAAGTCCACAGTATCAGCAGTTATATCAGATGTTTTTCTTGCCCTTCAAACTTTGATGATTTACCAAAGATCATAGAATTCTACTTCAGCTTTCAAGATAAGTGCTGCATTTATGTATCTGTTGTTCTTGTTTCATAGGAAACACTGCCCAGGAATTTTTTTCTGGTACTTTTGAATAGTTTCAGTTAACTTAGAGGATCTTCAAATAGTTTCTTCCTCTTTGTCTGTTGCTAGAGGTTGGTTAACCAGTTAACCACAACAGCACAGAAGTGGCTGCATTGGTTTGGCAGCAAAGGTTTCCAGGGTTTTATCCCTGCCAGAGTGCAGCCCCTGAACAAACGCAGCCCAGCTACTCATGCCTCTCTGCAAGAAGGCTGCCAAATCAGCTGGACTGCAAATCTCAGAAAAAAAGTCCTCAGAAACAGCGCTAAGGTGGTCTGCAGACCATGGTTGACTGCTATTCCCCATGCCAAGCCCTCTCCCCCCCCTAGCTGGTGCCAGACTAAATATCTCAACAGCTCTTAGAAGAGGTTTGCTCAGAGATGGAGGAAGGGGTAAAGAAGAATCGTCTCCGAGAAGCAAGAAGGTCATCAGCCAGAAGGAGGCAGCTGATGGGGAGGATTGGGTACGTGTG
This sequence comes from Scopus umbretta, assembly GCA_013400535.1. NCBI lineage: Eukaryota > Metazoa > Chordata > Aves > Pelecaniformes > Scopidae > Scopus > Scopus umbretta. The sequence goes on from VZTL01030612.1 coordinate 14,853, forward strand.
TCTGTTATATGAGTCACAGCCACGTGCAATGCAGTGCTGTTGCATGGTTTCTTTTGTCACTGTTGCTGTTTCTGGAAAGTCTTGAGTGTCATGCTTAAGAACAACTGTGCACTTCAACTTGGATGGCATCTTCAACTGAAAAATACCACATTTAGTGGATAACACTGTCAACGTCACTGGTATTTACAAGGTCACAGCCTGAAAGGAATCCACTGTATTTAACAGTAAAGCCTGTTAATCAACCCGGATTAAATAATACACCTAATAAGTATGCACATGCACTTATAGACATACATGTATATTTCTACCTGTACATACAGATGTGTACATGTACTGTGAATTCATAAACAAGTGATGCATAAGCTGATATCAGTTAACTATAAATCCTCATTCTTCACATAGCTACTGGTTTTGCCTTTAAACTAACACAAAAATAGATTATCTCAAGTCTAAGTGAGCCCTTTGCGCTGTCAGGAACCTACAGACGTGAGGTGAGGAGGAATATTCATAGCACAAGCAGAAATCCACTTATACTGAGGTCAATAATGAAACCTGCACTGTGCTCGCTAAAAGCACAGTTTGACTGCAGTAACCTCTTAAAAATCTGACTCGATTTCCACCATTACAATGTATTTCCAAGATCCCAGTAAAATCACTTGCTGCAAAAGGGCACAGCAACTCTGAAAGCCAGCCCTTTCATTTAACTACCCACACAGAGGTAACTGTATTTCAAAGTGGGACCAGGGCAAGTTAACCAGCTGGCTCCAAACCGCAGATCAGTGCTTGTGGCAGAGGCAGAGAACCGCCTTGGCTGCCTGTAGCGCTCACTGCCCGAGCGCACTTGGCCCTGCAGCACAGCATGACCCAGCAGCGTTCACAGCGTGCTGGCTGACCTGGCTTGGCTTGCTTTGTCCAGTGCAGCGCCTCTGGTGTGCTTTCATCCTTGCGCAGCTCTGGTGTTTGCTGTTACTGCATATTGTGAAAGCAAAATCACTTTTAGAGTCTTAGTTTGCAAAAAAAGCATCCTCTGCCAGAGGCCAGCTTTTTGCTTCAAATTCGCTGGCCTCCCTATCCAATTAAATAACAACGGTTGATTGCAAAACATTTCAGTCATCCCTGTTGCTGTCTTACAGTTACAATCTATCAAGTAATTTGGTGTGATTACTTAGCAACATAAATCTATAGACGGGTAGTTACCACGAGCAGGCCTAAAAGGTTGTAACTCAAGCAGTATAAATGCTCTGACTACTAATCTCCAGTGATATTTTCAAGCTACGTAATTACTACTCTTCAATTTAAACAAGAAGTATTTTTGTCCAGAGATCTCTTATCCCCCATGTACTTTAGGGGTTTTAAATCTTATTGGTAAACACTACATAAAGGAAAGCAGTTTTACTGATTTTACTGAATTGCCACTGTTTACATATATATATATATATAATGTCAGGTTTTCTAGTACACATGACAATAATGGGACAATAAAAAAGTTAATACAAGCTCTAATTATAAAAGAATGAAGGAACCAGATGTTCTATTATAATTATTTTTTATTATAAGGGAGTAAAGTTTTTTTAGTTTTTATTTTAAGGGTGGATTTTTATACCACTTAAGCAACCAAAGCTCTGGAAGAAGTACAATTACCACAGGAGGTGACACAGTCTTTGTCTTGCAGTTATTGCAGTCATTTACAGTTTTGCAGCATGCACAAGGAGAGAACAACAAGTGCTATCATATTTGAGGCATCCAGGGGGGAGCTATTCAGATTTTAGGGGGTATGTAATATGCCAGGAATGAAGACAGAGGAGGACAGAGAAATTACAAAAGAAATGGGGTTGATGGATAAAATTCAGTCAATACATAGCATACATTTTTCTGGCGTAAATCCCATTGTATTTGACATTTTCTCGTCCTACTATGTTATCGTATTACTCCAGTTTATTTCTGTTGAAGAACAAGAATTGTCATTTAGTTCTCAGAAATTCTGCAAACAGAAGTATAAAGGCAATTTTTCCTTTACCTAAGGAAAGGTTCAAACCTACCTCATAGCTTAATTTACTAAACAAGAAGTAAATCCACCTCTGTGGTAGTGAATACCACATGTACTGTTTGCCTGGCAATGAGCACCAAAACATTTATTCCAATATGAGACACAGAGCTGGCAATTTTACTAGGATGTGATTACGGTTTCTTTAAAGATTTTTCTATCATTCTCTCTTGCCACACATTTCACTTAACGGTTGAGTGCCTTTCTCTGCTTGAGAGAAACTTCTTTCCTCAAGAATGAAGCAATCTTGGCTTGAGCAGCCACTAGAAAAAAAACACTCCCTTTTTTGTTCCATAAGAGGAAGAAAACTTATACAAAATCAAGCTATAACACCACTAAAAATTAAGTTTGCCTAAAACCAGAGGCTAGATACAGGCATACTGCATACCTACAGTTTTCATTTCTCTAGTAAGGGCAAGAGAGAAGAGTGACCATTTCCTGACCATGTGAGACAATCTCTGAAATTCTTAAAAGCTTCTTCTCTTTCTGAATCTTTCCCAGTACCAACCTCTACCTTACAGTTGAAAGTAAAACTTAGCATGCTCTCTTCCCACCTCTAAATTCTGCCTGCTATTTTAAAGAGTTTCAGACAGATCTTGGATTAGTATGAAGCAGCTTTCCTTTCTAAAGCAGATTTTCTGTGGTATCTAGAGCAGCTTTAACGCCTCTATTTAACCCACCCTCTCCTGACTTCTCCCTAATGAATGAGCTTATTCAATTATATGTTGCCAGCTTCTGTGAGAAACACGGCTCCTCCTGCAGAGATTTTGCTTTTCTTTCCCAAATTTGTCACAGAGGGGTAATAAGGAGCTGAGCCAATTCATGATCAACGCTCTTGAGAGTTACTGCAGGCATGAAGGCATGGTATGCATCTGCTCCCACACAAGCACTTCCAGAAGGAGGAGATAGGTATGATGGGACTGAGCTCAGCTAACAGAACAGGCCACAGGGTCCAGCGGACGAGAGACGTTGCGGGAGCGCTACAACATAAGGTGCTTTCTGGGGAACTGCAATTGCCGTGTTGCGTACAGAAAGGACCCCTTGGTATTTTCTGAAGGCAAAGAAAAAGGAGACATGTATAAATAAATTCAGAGACTGCATTAAGTTTAAGGACTCATGAGTACAAGCTAAGCTCATTATTAGATGCATGCATGGAAGTTTTAATAATGATCATTAAGTTTTGATCAATAGACAACAATGGGACTGGGCATTACTGAATTACTATAGAAGAGGAAGGCAGCTATGAAAACATGTTACTTACAGTAGCTCTGATCAATAAAAAACTTAGATTATTATTAGATAAAACTATTTTCCCACGGAAGAAAGCCAATAAAGCACAAAGCATCAGAACACAGAACCAATTCTTGCTTTACAGATCTGTTTTGCAAAGGAAATTTACTGACTTCTAGTCCTGAGAATGTCTAGGCCAAACCAATGCAATTATTCCCCAAAAGGACGGTATTTGGCAGGAGAAAAATTCAAGTATGGCCTCTCATTTATATACAGAGCTCTCCAGTGACAGTCTTGACAGATACAGCAACACTGTGAGAGAATGTAGTATATATGATTGTGCAGGTTAAATCAAGTCAGTCATGAAATACCAAACTAAACATTTTTCAAGATAAGATTCAGAGGGAGGAAAAAAGGCCCTAAAACTGAACTTTCTATTCCATCTTTGTTTCTTTTCTTATTTTGAAAAGGTGGGCAACTAATGGTCACTGCACGCAGTTGCCTTATCTCCAAAGGTCAAGTAGATATCATTTATACACTCTATTTGGTTTAATTTCCACAGCTGATGGAAAGGATTAGGATCTAGTCCATAATGAAAAGATAAACATTTAGAGTTACCAGAACGGCTAGTGATAATGAAGTGCTTTGCTGAGTTTCATTCTGAATTATGTTTTCACATTGCAGGAGGATTAATTTAGGGGGTAAACAGTCTAACAATCTGTGGAAACACTAACAACACTACATCCTTGTGAAAAAATACAGCTGGATAGTTATGGTTGGCTTTCAGAGCAGATTGTCCTCACCCACTGTAACAGCTAATGGATGAATATAAGCAATATATATACCACAGCACTTAAAAAAGCAAATGTCACCCTGGAGCACAGATGATGAAGCAAATTCTCTGTTTGCCTCCAAACTGAAGCAGCCTCAGCCTCAACACTGCGCCCAGCCTGGGGCCCTGCGCTGGAAGATGGGTGCGCACCCAGCACAGAGAAAGAGGAGAAAACCAACACAAATGATCAGAGTGCTAAAATCTGCAACCTCTTTCTCAAAGCTGGTTGGTAGGCCAAAAGAACGAGCTGAAGCAATCTGCCCTGAAATAACCATGTGCTTCAGTGCAATGGCTTGCCATCATTTTCTGAAGATCATCAACAAGGACTAAAAGATAAAAGAATAATGCCATACTAATAATAATCAAATTACATCAATAATTAAGATTTCACCATTTCTGAGTCCCAGGAAACCCTGTGCCAGAGAGGCCTTTGTAGGGGGGAGAGCTTATTCGGGTGTCTTGATGCTGGTTCACAGGGGACCCTGCTACACCCGCCAGCAAGAACCCTGCAGTCACTTCAGTTTAGCACCAGAGGAAATATCCTTTTACTATCACTTAAATACTGTTACACTAACACACACAGTCAGAAAAACAGCCGTGGCTAAAACCATGGTCAGATAAACACCAAGTGGAGGTCAGAGTGCTTCTGAGCATCAAAAATTATTTACCAATTTCAAAGTTTCTCATCTAGGATCATTACCCTTCTCCACCCCACCCTCCACCCTTGCTTCAGCATTTCTTATTGGCTTAGCTTATGATAACAGTGTTGCTTATGACAACTTATACTACTCTGCTCTTAAATCAGACTTTTTAAACCGACAAATCAAACAAGAGAAATAATTTTTATATACATAAAAAGCACCTTTGTTCTCTAGGTCCAGTGTGAACAAGAGAAGAAATAGTAAGCAGCTGGAGAGCACAGCCTTGAGGTACTGAATTCTTCAGCTCTGAAGCACTTCAGATAAAGAGAAGTATTATCAGGAGTGATTAACATAAAAATTGAGAAAAGAGATGGTTCAAATCAGTTTGTTTGGTTTTGGCGTTTTGTTTGGTTTATGACTTCCATGCTGAATTTAAGAAGTAAAATCCTTTCCAACCCTGACACACAGAGCTTTTTTCCAGGAAAGGTATATATCATCAAGTATCCCACCCAAGAACAATTAATTTCCAGGTCAGTATGTAGTGAAGCTTGAAGTTGTTGCAGATTTCCTAGAAATTACACATAAAGTGCAACTTTTACAGCATAAGTAAAGAAAGGTGGCAGATAAAGACACAGAAATGTGAATACGATTCCACTGACAATGTTTCTTCTTTTCCTGTGCAAATATTCTTGTTGGCTTTTGACTAGCAAGAATATTCTGGTGGAGTTTGTCTGTTCTATATTAGTTACCATCTTCCAGTTTTTTATTGAAAAAAAAAAATAGTTTCACATGGAAAAGTTTTAGACCTTAATTGCAAGGGTTATCTTTCTTTTGCAAGTATTTTTTAATGCTTATATTGCTTGTTGTTTTAATATCTATAAGCCTTTTCTATTTTGTCTATATAATAAATGTTTTATGAGCATGGCTTATAAATGCTACTGCACTACAAATACCACATTGACACAAATTAAATAGCTCATTTAGCTTTCTGGCATCTAGTGTAAGATACTCTGTTGGTCCTTGTCTAAGGGATTACATTAATTAGCAGTGATCCTATCTCAGGGAGACTGGGGTCATGTCTTCTGTGCTATATGAACAATTAACACCACTGGAAAACACCGATTGACTGATTACACATTACTTCTCAAGCAGTACCATTTGTGTACAGTAGATTTCATCCAGGTTTTACTTCCAGTTCAGCGTAATAGTCTGCTACTTCCATTCTGTGATACTGTTTCCAGTTTAAAACTGGACTTCTCAGAGAGTTTCTCATCTTTATAACTGATCTGAATCACAAATTTTTTATAGCTTTTGCAAGAGATCTAGCTGTTTCTTAATCAAAGTATTAGTAATGTGTTGAAGAGTATCCTTAAATATTTTTATTATGCAACCTAAATATTGAGCAGAGAATTCTGGCTGATTAAAAGCTGCTTTAGGAACTGAACTGTTTGATACTTGATGGATGCAAGCATACAAAATACTGACATGGTTTATAAACATAGTGAGTTTGCCACGGAAAGCTGATGCTTTTGGCAATATGGAGGCATTCTAAAAACTAGACTCTTGGGCAAAATAGATACTTACATAAATATATCTATGAATCAAAACCTGCTTTCACAACTCGAGGTGGAATTTTGGAGAGACAATTTAAATCAAACACTTCTTGTTTTCACCTGAAAGTTACTGCATAGTGCCATAGCTGAATTTGCTTTAATGTTTTTCTAGGTGCTGGGAAGAAGGGAAGGAAGAGCTTTATAAAATAACAGGTCTTGCAGATTTCACTGTACAAAAGAAATAAGTTTTCCATTATATTTAGGTAAGTCTGCTCAGAAAACAATCATTTGATGCATTTTTTGAGGACAATGCTTAAATTACTAGCTATGTAAGAAAAAGTGCCAGATATCCTCTAATTTAAATAATTACTAAATCAAGGCAGAGATAAGTGGGAGCTGGTTTAGGTCAAGCCAAGTACCAATGGATCACAACAGCCCCAAACCTCCAGACTAGTTCAGTTATGCAGAATATATGCACAGTTCTGGGTGAGGGGGTTTTTTTAGCGTACATGGGGTTTCTTCACAATCCTCAACTTTCACCCTTTTCAGGGCTTTTTCAAGTTGCAGCAAGTCCATGACATGATTTGGATCACAAAATCAACCTAGGATAATGCAAAAACCACTCTCAAGGACCATTACAAACAAATCCTTTCAGCGCCAGTTTAATTGGCCTATTACTTCCCCTTGGATATCCCTTTCCTACTTACCTTCTTTGACAGCCAGGACAGGAAGGCCAGTTTGCTACTCCAGGAAGAATTTACAAGATGCATGATGAAAATCATAGAGTATATGCTAACACAGGCCGAAAGGGGCTATACTCAAAAGGTAACCATGGAAAACAAGCCTACTTTTCCAGCCTTTATCTCAGCAGTTTGGCTTTAAGGACACTATGGGAGACTGTATCAAAAGCCTTGATGAAGCTGAGGTATACAACTGCTCCCTCCATATCCAAAAGGCCACAGAAGGATTCGCTCCTGGACCTTACGAGGGACCACAGGAAGGCTGACCTTTTAAATTAAAGATGTCTTTTTAAAAATAGCCAATATTTTTTCAAGATTATGCTGGCTCAAAATAGCATTTACTTCCATGAAAATAAGACTTTCATAATCTGGATTTTTACTCACTTCTAATAACACCGAAGGTATTTTACAACATTCTGTAAAGGTACAGCAAGAATAACTGAGTGTACTTGGGTTTATTATAGCTTTTATGGGTTTTCATATTTAAGTACCAAACCATCATTTATACACTTTTTCATAAGACAGTGTGATAAACTTTCTGCAGACCTGTTGCGGGGGTATCTTGCAGAGTGCCAGACAGTCTAGGGTAAAAACAGATTCAGGGTGACTGGAGGCCAACATTATTAACTGCACTGTAGCAGCTGCTCTGTTCCACGCCATATTAATATAAATAGTATAGATTCCATGTTGCTATTTTAATAAATTACCAAAATATAAATGACCATGAAGGTCTTCATGGTCTGCAAGAGAGACTGCAGTATCCCTTACAAAAGCTGAGGATGAACTGCAATTTATGCAGGAGGAGAAACCAAGACAACTTCAGTCAGCAGGTGAACAGAAACAAAACTCCAGGTTTTCTGGCAAACACACTGATACTCTGGCCACGGGACTGCTCCCTGCCTAGAATTATTGTTGAAAAGGGGCCCTTCCTCCAACTAAAAAGAAAAAATATTTCATACCAGTCATCTGCTTTCAACACTCTGGAATCTGCTTTTTTGAAAGAGACAGCTCCTGAAGTTTTAACCTTTTTCAGATGCATATTTATTTCTGTTGCACATGTATTTTCTTCAAAGTGAAAACACAGGGCAAAGATGTCAAATCGGTTAGTCCACCAATCTGCAAGTAAAAATACTTACTTTGGAGCCTAACCAGAAGTGGCCCCATTTTCTGGCATGCTCACAGCTACAGAGCATACTGATTACAGCTGAAGGCTTCATCATGGGAAACCAAGGTACTGATTAGGGCATGGCAAGAAAAAGGGAGGGGGTGCCACAAATTTAGAGTTGCTTGCGAAAACAGTCACATTATTTTGTCGCATGGGACAAAAAGTAGTTCAGCCAAAAGAAAAACAGAAAAGTTCCTGAATTCCAATCTCACACTTGAGCCATTGGCTCAAGGCTGCTTCAAAGCCTGTTGAAGTCAGAATAGGCAATGAAGGTAATTAATGAGCTTTCATTACTATTTTTTAAGGATTTAATTTTACAACTCCTGCGCTGCTACCAATGGCTATTATTGATCGTGCCCATTACTTTGCTTATGTACCTCACACATCTCTTCAGAGCTTTCTCCCTTGCTATTCTACCTCCTTACCTACTGCTTTTACTTTTTCTAGCACCTTTCTGCCTTCTACATCCCTTCTACAACATCAGAGAGCTTCAGTCTGGTCATTGTGTAGCTTAACTAGAAGCTGAGTATTGTTTACTCAGCCAGAAAGGTTTTCCACATCCACAGTAAGTGAAGGACAATCAAGGAATTACATAACAAGCATCCACTATGCTCCTGGATGGAAAACAAGAGTGATGATTCATTGAAAAGCATAGGAAAAAGGATCCTAGCAAGTTGTAATCTTCCAAACCATTGCCAAGCTAAGGCCTTTGAGCGACACACTTAACTCCTTAGTGGTAAAAAAACAGCACATACATTTTCTGCAGACTCTCAGAGGATGGCATTTATCTTTATGCAGATGTTTCAAGTCTGACATATTGCAAGATGCATAATTCCCCTCTGAAAACAGGCTGCAGAAAGGAGACTTGGGTGAACCCTTCTCCCGCTGCTGCAAAAAACTCTCCACTAAGCCCTGTCTTACAGGGCTTAATGTGCTCAAAGGCTTTCTCTCTCTCACAGAGTACAACATCCTAGTACATTTTTGGTTTACTCTGAGAAACATATCATCTTCCATTTAGAAAATCCAGAGTAACTAATTTCCCATTAATCTCATGGCACAACATGAGCTTGGACATCCTTTGGCTCCTGACAAAACACGAGGTCCCTGTGGCTTTGAACAAAAAGCCCATCCTCGTGGATGAGCTGCATGGAAGCCACATTTAAGATTTAATGGCCGCCTTCACCAATTTGCTGCAATTATAATTAAAATACCAGAGTTTCTCCACTTAGAAGAATTTGCTAAACGATATCTCAAAGTGCCTGAGATAAGGGAAGTCTCAGCAAAGGCAAGTGACAGCATTAATTTCACTTTTTCTGTTAAATAAAGAACAGTTCATTAAAATCTTTAATAGGTGGCAGGTTTGGCAGCTCTACTGTGTATAGGCTCTAGATAGATTTATCATGCCTTTCATTTTAAAACATTTACGTGAATGCATTTGCTGAGATAATTTATCTTGTTCACAAAAGCATCCTGTTCAAGGCTGCCGTTTGAACTGTTACATCAATCAAATTATGTTGTCAAAACGTTAGCATCAATTTTGACAATCAGCATCTCATATTTATAACTTTGGAGCTCTCTTCATTCGTTTCCTATTCCAATTCTGGTAATTTTTACATTTCAATCAATTGTCAAGGAAATACCGAACACAAACTGGTTAACAAACTGGTTAATGTAGCTAGATGGATACCCTTAGTGAAGCAGACAGTTGCAGGTGAACTGCTTCTGAACATGCCCCATAGCAATGCAAGAAGAGACATCCAGACTCACAGGCAGATTTTGGAGTTGGATGGGGGGTTGATATGAAATGCTGCTTTTATGGAAAAGCAAGATTTCAGCCGTTCCAAGGCTTTTCACTGAACAGCTGTCCTGTTTTAGACAGCAGAATCCATCTACAGGAAAAGGGATTATATGCTGCTATGATTTCCCATTTTTACTCAGAAACTCAGTTATTTGTGTATGTCTCCAGATGCACAAAAGCCAGGCACAATTCCCACCTTTTCCAACAAGCACCCAAAGAAGAGGTCCCTCCTGTGGGACAGGTCAGGGTTGGTTAGATGCACGTAACCCCTCCGAACAAAAAAGGGGTTAAACATTCCCACTGCAGAGGAAGAATACCAGGGTCTCGCATCCCAGATCCCATCCATCCAGCTAGGAACCTTTCACAAATTCTTGCTATTTAGCCCGACAAACATTTAAGTATGTATACTATGAAAAACTAGTCCAACTGAGAGAGCCACTGAGTGACAGCCTAAATCTAAAAGACTTAGGTTCAAACTCATTTTCTGCCTGCGTCAATGGAGATACCTGAAGAGAGGCTTGGACCTATGCAGAATGAAGCAAGTTGCCATCATTTCTACTGCTATGATCCATTGTTGGAGCCCCAATCAAGAAGTGGGACCCCCTGGAATACACTTAGCACAAACAGAACAAAAAAGCTCTCTAGCCTGAGAGCTCCCTTGAATTGCAAGATGATAAACATTATAGTCAGTCAAACACAAACAGTAGCAAGCTCATTTGAAGCAACAGTATCCATCTAATTTTAACAGGGTTTGTGTCAGGGAACAAAAGGCTATTTTCCACAACTCTGCATTAGAAAACCCCATCTGTAAGCCACTTCCTTTCTCTCTCATAGGAAAGAGTCTGTATCAATGATCGCTCCAGGGGAACTTTTCTTTCTTCTTTCTTTCTTCTTTTTTTCCCCTTTAAAGCAGAGAAGATCAACGTATAAGATATTCCACTCTAGGGGATTGAGTAGATTTTCATTTTGAAACACAAATTTGTACTAGAATTCAACGACCTCCCTCCCGAGTATAAGATAAAGTCTTGTGTTCCCATTTACACAAAGATTAAAAAAAGCTTTGAATGCTGAGAAGAATTTAAGATAAAGTAAACGATTTTCAAGCACAAATGGCTTTATCATGTAGGAAAACCAATGCAAGTACCAAAGCCTGGAAACATTCCTGTCTGCTATTTGGTACACAGTCCTTGGTCACTGAGTTTCAGATCATTTTAACTGATACACAGCTGTTTTGTACCATATATTCAAGACTTAAGATATCTCTGGCCAAGAGAGGCCTTTTAAGTATGAGTGCCAGTCAAACAAATGACAGCTACCATCAGCCTTGTGGGATTCTTGTCTCTATTATTAAACTGAGACAGCTACAGCATCTATCCAAATGGTGGGTAAGACACAGCCCCACATTATAGACACTGTCAGGATTTTCAGACTTCTGCCACCCGTTATTATTAATATCTTGCCAGTACCAAGAAAGTTGCAGTCTATCCTGGTTCCTGCTGTCCTGTGCAACGTCTTTGCAACAAACAGACATTGGAAAGTAAGACAGCAGATGTCAGAGCAATAACCACCAGGCCCTTTTTGGCATTTAAACTTTTAAAAACTATTAACTACCCTTTTTTCACCCATCCAGTATCAACTCCTGAACTTGCTATTCTTAAAGGAAAAGGATGAGTTCTAAAACCAAACTGTCCTCGTTTCCACAGAGGGAAAAGGACCCATCTGATAAACTCAAGCTGAATAAAAGCACCGCCATGGACCTGCTGTATTGAAGTTTCTTATACTAATCAGTACGGGACCATCTCAGTTTCTTCTCCACCGTACTGCGTTCTGTGCAGTTGTTACAAACTTCAACTGTTAAAGAGCAAAAAGCATTTTTATGTGCTTCGTTGCTGATAGAGAGTTAAATGTCTTGTTTTAAGGTACTCTGGCAAGATTCCTCTCAACATGCTTTTATACTGCCTGGTCTATTTTAACAATCTTAAAACGATTCATGATAGAGGCTAGTATCATTGACTCCACCAAAACCAGGCTTCAACCACTAAAAACAAGAAAAGCCCACCACCACCCAACACCGCTGGGTTAGTCCACATAGTGATGACGCCGAATCCAGGAACAGCGCCATGGGCATGCTTTCCAGCTGTAACTCAGGACTCCAGCAATTGTGAGGTCTGAGATAAGGCTACACTAACAAATTCCCAAAGGTGCTCCAAATTATTTTACTCCCTGCAGTCAGTTATTACATGTTTTGCTACTGAAATTCTGCCTTCCCAGGACATACTCTGCATTGCTCTTCTGCGCTGCAAAGAAATTGGCCCTTTGCTGCAGTGATGAAAACGGGAAAGACTGCCAATTTAACAGACTATTCTGCCCACACCTCACAGGCTTCGATCGAGCTGGACACTGCCCTAGGATGAGACAAGCGCCTGCACCGAGTATTGCCCTCGTAGATTTGGTCCCAATAGGCAGGTGGGGCTTCTTTTCCCAGGTCACTCACTGCCTGAGTTAGAAAGGGAACGAGAGCAGCTCCAGAAAGCTAGTCACTTATTGGAAGTATTTTCAGACTGACAACTGAAGAGTAAAGAGGATTTCAAGAATGCAGTTTGAGGTCATTCAGTTTTTATCTACTACACAAGCCACTCGCTTGGCAGAGAACTAAGAAAGCCTCTTTCCCTAGCAACAAGTCATGTTGTACATACTGCTTATTCAGCTGCAAATACGGCTTTTATCCCAAAGGTAATGGACTTAGAGAAGGCTATTCTTAAGCACTAATAGGCTAAAAGAACTCAATTATTTTCATTTAAAGACTAACGAGGCTCTCTTGTGAGCTATTCATTTTGTTACTTCAGGAGCCATGCGGCACTTGTACCACATCCAAGTAAATAAAAGGGAGGAAAAAAGTCATCATGACGGGCCCTTTTAATGGAGGCAGACCTCCTACAGTGCTGAAATTCCCTTTAAACAGGAAAAGAGAAAGATCATCAAAGAGCTCATCACAGTACATCCAGCAGTGTGCAAGGGTCAAGATGTAGACAAAACTGATTATCCTGTAACCGCTTATCATCTCTAATC
>VZTL01030613.1:13763-35506 GCA_013400535.1 Scopus umbretta
AAAAAAAAAAAAAAGGGAAAAAGGAGGGGGGGCTTACACTGATAAAATGGACTTCAGTTTACTACCCCCCACTGAAGGACACAAAAATGAATATAGTAAATATATAATTGTGTTTAAAAGGAAGCATCATCCAAATTATTAAAATCACACTTAGATTTTCTGTAAATACTAAATAATTTTCAACCGTAATCATCATTCAACACTCCAAAGATTGACACAATTATAATTAATACTTAGATGGGAAGTAATTATATGGTTCTTACTGCTGTATAAATTATACCATTACTGAGTCATATGCACATGATGAGATAAGGTAAGTATGCATTTTTTGCTAAGTAGATGAGAGTAAGCATGTGTTTTGCTAAAATAACAGAATTCTTTTGCAGTTCAGCAAAGTTTTCAATATTCTCAGTATACTATACCCAAAACAACAGAAACTCACGATTTTGCATTGCAAAACTGCTGGCAAGCGTTGCCAGAATGTAGGCTATATTTCACATTTGTATTTTTAACAGGCAGAACTATCCCTCTGTATAAAGTACTAGTGTAAACAGTTTTGTGGTATGCAAAGTATCCTACAATAAGAGAAGCAAAACTCTGCACCATCTATTGGGGCCAGAAATGAAAACCAACATAGGAATGTACCAATCAGTTTTATTGGCAGAAAAATAAAAAGCAAAGGAAAGCACAGAGGTTTATTTATGCAGAATAGGACATGCTTTCATAGCGGCGTCTTCCTGCAGTTCTTGGAGACCTGCCTAAACCAGAGTAAGGCACTGGGACCAGACCTGCTTATTTTGGGCTGCTCTTGGGGAGGTGGAGGGGGAATCTAATAAACAAATGTGATTCCCCCCCCCCCTCCAGAAAGTGAGTTTCTCTTACCTGTAACATGGCAAGCCTGAAGGTTCTTCTGAGGACAAGCACAGAAGACTTTTCACATCTGGCAGGCAAGTCTCTGCTCTGTTACAGATGCTTACAGTCTCTGTGCATTTGGGGAAATCCTTTCAACCTGCTTGGCTTTTAATCTGACAGGGATTCTATGACTTTCTGCTAACTTTCTATCTGTAGTTGACAAAATAAACTAATTTTAAGAAGGCCTCTGATGAAAATGGGAGATATGTATTTTACCTCATGATAGAAATGCATTACTAAGATTACAGAAACCTAATCAAAGTCTTTCTCCATGTGATAACAGTTATGCATCCTTAACATTGCAATCTGGATTGTATGCAGCAGCATTACTTACAAATAGCTGTCTGCTCCCTCTTGTGGTATACCACTTCATAAAGTCATCAAGTTATCACGCTACACAGAGTTCACAATGAGGGACTCGTCCATCAAAATAATCCCAGCGTCTTTGTCACACTCATATTGGAGCCAGCCAAAACATACCGTTCCATCCTGTAGCATTTTGCTAAGTTACCGCGAAACAGGTTACCTCATTCATTATAAACAAATATCTTAAACTGTTAATTCAAAGTAGAGTATGCTACCTTCAGTGATACCTTACCACAATCACTTGCAAGGGTGGCTTAGAATTTCCTACTCTTGTTAATCTTTTTAACTAGGTGATATCCAACAAAGTTGTGGGGGAAAAAGCTTATAAATCCAACCCATATACCTCTGCAAACCAACGATACTAGAAAGAGAAGTTTAGAGCTCTAAAGCTGCTCTAACAGCTTCCACTGCTACTACTGGAACAGTGTTGAGATTTCTTTTAACAATGCAATAAGAACATAATTTCATTTCTTAGAGAATATTTAAGATCCCTGATAAACCTCAGCAAAGTTGACAGAGTGTCTCCTGATGCTCCTCTTAAGGAATTCATATCCTCCTATCAGATTTTATCCTAAACTCTCACATAATTTTAATGCCAGTCCCAAAACAGGCTTAACACAGGCCTTTCATTTATTACATGATTAATATCAGAGAGAACTGTTTGGACATGCTATTTCTTGCTATGTGACAACAATACCGTATTTCTGTAGCCATCTCTTTTGCTTCGATTTTTAGTATAGTGATCTTTACACAAAAATTTTAGTAAAGAACATACACGCATTTGATACAGCTTCTGTGCTTTTTATTGCGTCGGTATCACTTTGGTACAACCCGCAGCCTTTAGCCTCCTGTTAATCAGGCAACTAAGCAACTGTTGAGTAAGCAAAATCATGCTTCAGCCACTTCCATTCGGATTTTACATTTGTCAAGAGATCACAGGAATAAACAGCCATCAGAGCACTTAGGTCTGTCCTGCTGAGGGGGACAAGTCAATGTGTGCCCAGCCAGGATCAGCCCAGCTCAGCACGAGCAGGAAGGGAAGAGTCTGCAATGCTACTGCAGTGAAAATTGTTAGCCTTGAAACACTTCGGGCATTTCAAGAAGCACTAGAAACTCTCACAAACACATTCACAGGTGCCCCTGAAAATTACTAAGGTCAAGAGACTGGAAAATGGCAACATACCACCAAGGAAAAAGAGGAAAAGCCAGGAAATAACAGGCCAATCTTCCCAGAAATATTCAAACAGGTAATTTTTTAGCACAGTAAGATAGGTAACAGTGTATTTCCTGAATAGTAACCACATCAAACTGATCTAACTGGTAATGGTACAGTCTGACAAATAATTCCCCTCCTTGAACTACAGAAATACCCTCTGTGTAAAATTATAACCACAGACTTCTGCAAATTAAAATCATAATCATCATAGAACAGAGTATTTATTCAATTGCTCTGTGTTGGTTTGAAAGGATGCATCAGGTGGGATCACCTATGTCCTAATGAAAATGCTGAGTGTTGCTGGATTTCAGAGCTTTGATAGAGAGAATGGACCTATTAAAGTCAGCAAGTTACATTAAACTAGGAGAGGCAGGAATATGTGGGAGAGCAGGACTGGAATTTGAAGAGACAGAGAAACAGCCTGGAAAGAACAAGATGCAATTCAGTGAACACAAATACAATTCCTGCACTTGAGAAACGTAGGCTCAAATTCACAAACACAACACAGAGTTAGACTGCAGAAGAATGTCTGAGAGTTAGACTGAGACAAATATGGGCTAACTATGAGCCAATACCTTCATACTACTAGGAAAAAAGAAGAAAACCCAGTAACAACAGCCTAGGAATATGAACAGGGCTATTATTCTTAAAGCACTCAAAATAAGTCTCCAGTCACTACTGCTCTGTTAGGGAACAGAGTCCCGGCTGAGGCTCTACAAGTCAAGGTGGCCAACAAACCTGGCTGCCTAGAGAAAAGGAACACGAAAGGTAAAAGACCTGGTTATTATTTACCTTGGTTTTGCATGACAGAGACATGCTGTTCTCCATTGCCCTACAGAAATGAGATATTAGAAAAGGAGGATTAGTATTTTATAAATTGTAGAGAAAGATTCCACATGTTACCGGGAATGGAAAGGCCAATTTTCAGTCCTCTCCTTCTAGTGGAGCTTTCCATGTCCTCTCTTTATCACTGCCTGACAGTGTCTGACGCTGCTTCACAGCCCGGAAATCGGCAGTTGTACTTTTGTCACTTAATATTAGCAGCTTTCCAAACCCTAGCTGTTCTGCCAATACCCTCTGGGAAAAGAGGATTCTCTTAGCCCAGACCACATTAGTGACACTGAGAACTACATGATTTCTAACACCATACTGTTGTCACAGCAAAAAGCTTTCCGTGAAAATACTCATCACCACAATTATATCCAAGCATCTCCAGCTCTAACTCCACTGAAGTGATGTGCTGCATGCAAAGTGGGAATTGTAGATAGATCAGAAACTAAATCCATGTTTTCTGAATCCCCAACAGCATCTCGTGCATTAAAACTTCTTTTCAGCTAGCAAAGTTCATTTCCCTTTTCCTCAGCTCACAGTAACGTATGCTTGGACACTGGCTACTGAAGTTACAAACATACGACAAATTCACAGCTCAGATTTCAGACAGGTCCATACGTCTATATATTCTTACTTCTATTAAAACAAGAAAAAGTAACAAGCAAAATAGCTTCCATGTCCAGCAGAAGCACAAAGTTAAAGCTTTAAGGAACTTAGAAGCATCCATGGTGGTCCATTCGCGTTTTGGGTCCAATGCTTTGATTCTCTTATTTGGTCTCCTGCATCTTCTATCAATATTGTTTTAATAATCCTCCTCTGCCTAAATCAGCCTAACTGCAATGAAAAAAAGAGTCAGGTATATAGCCTGATGCAATTCACTGGCATTGTGTCTTTTGAACTCCAGGGAAAGAGCAACAGTTTACATGCACAGCTGAAGTGGCCATTCCTTTCTAATGAATTCCTCTTCTCTCCTAGGACTAGTGACCAGGCTTTTGCCTTGCTGTAGTCTTTTTAAGAAAACAAAACAACTTTTTGACAGATTCTGTCTTCAGTTACACTCCAAATGAACTGAATACATTCACAATGGAAAGACTTTTTTAAATTTAAATTCAAATGACAATGAAGCAGTGAAAGAACCCTGTAAAAATAATCTTATTTTGTCACAGCTTTGCTCCTAGCAGGATTTTATGAGATTGAAATCAGTAATAAACAAAATTAGTACACCCAGAAAAGAGCAAAACTTCTTTGCAAAACACTTCAAAATCTCATTGAAGACGGAGGAGCAAGATGGGGGACCTCATAGCTCAGGGAACTGCAATTGGATTTTCAGGCACCTGGGTCACAGGCAAGTACGCTGTCCTGTTGGCAGTGACAGGACTGTTGCCACAGACACACACACCAGAGAAGTGATTAAACTTCCCTCTTACAGAACAGGCTTTTAAAGTATTAGGACCTTCACAACACAGAACATAAATCCCATCCTTGGAGGCTGTGTGCTAGGAAACTAATTCAGATAATAAGAATGCAGTGATAGATAGATGAGACAACTCTGTATTTACTATATTATGCAAATATGCTTTAGTGAAGAGTGAAACACTCAAAAGAACCAGCAACAAAGCAATATTCCCTGTATCATTCCACTAAAATGCACCAGGGTTTAACAAAATGCAGCTATTCTATAAGTTAACAAGAACCGCAAAGGTTAAAGAATCCAGTCCTCCCCCATGGGAGCGGGTGTGCAGAAACCTGAAATCCAGCCCTGTCATCTGGGTCAATAAAGTTTTGCATATGGTGAGAAGAGAGCTGAACTGCCTGCAGGCGCCCTACTAAGAGCACAGCCAAGCTTGTCTATGTATGCATGCACATATGGTAGGGGAGGAAACTCAGACTTCGCAGCAGATGGCCAGATGGCCTCATTTTAACATGTGGTGGCAGTATGGGGATTTGTCCCCCCTTCCCTCTTGGCTAGATCAGCAATTTTTATACAGCAATTATCCATACACAAATTTTACAAAACTATTTCCTAATGACATTTCACTTGGAATGACGATCAAAAGCATATGTTTTTGGAAAGCCCTCTTACCTGGGAAGTCGGAGAGAAAACCAGTTTGTTTGCAACATCACGCAGCCACTTTCGGCAAGAAAGAAATAGGACTGCAGTCAAGTAAGCCTGAGATTTCCCTTAACTGGGAGAAGCCATACATTCCCAGAGGTTAACAGCGAGACAGATATTAATTTTAAAGTCTATCATGTAATGAAGACAATCTATAATAGGATGAGCCATTAAAATAACATCAAGTCAAATTCACACTTGCAGCACGTTAAGTCAGTAGAGACACCACTGAAGATACCAGCCCAGCTGGTCTACAACAAAAAATAAGGTCACGGGAGGCTGATGCCGGCACTAATTTCTGGAATCACACAGGCACATGACATCAGAGTGGCCATAGGAAATAACTAAAAATTCAGAATACAACAATAAAGATTAGCGAAATCATCTGGATCAAAGTCAGGTTTGTTTTCCAGCTGCTGGACCTGACCTCCATTTCAAACCCATCCCAGGAAACTTTTCGGCCACCGTAGCAGAAGACGCAAGTCTCTTTCAGTTGATCATTACCCAAACCCGGTCCAGGAATTCAGAGGCAACATACAACAAGAAGAGTAACAAAACAGGCAGAAGGAACACGCTATGTTACAGGTGGTCTCATTTCACCCCACCGCACAACTACCATTACGGCAGCTTTCACCCTCACACCAGCTCTTGAGCACAGGGCCTCGCCTGCCCAGGCCCGCGGACACCTCTGTCCGGGGGGCTCGCGGCCAGCCGGGACAGCAGCGGAGGAACGAGGCGGGAGAGGGCTCCAGCAGGCCGGTAACGCAGCGCTGCCGGAGCCGCAAACGAAGGCCCTTACCTCAGCGCCACGCCGGCAGCCGCCCTCATACGACGCTGACGCCGCCCTCACACCACGACGACGACGACGACGACGACGNAACGGTGCCGGCGGGCCCGGGGCGAGCGGGGCGGCAGCGTCCTCCGCGACCTGCTCAAGGCGCTGGAGGGGCTGGAGCTGCTCTGCGTCAACCTGCTCCTCTCCCCGTGGCGGAAGGAGATCAGGTCGCTGAAGGTAGGGGGAGGCGGGGGGCGCGGCCGGCCGCGGGGAGGGCTTGCCCGGCCTCCCGGCCGCGGGGTTTCGAGGCCTCTGCCCCGGGCCTGTGGCGCAGGGGCACGGCAGCGGCGAGCCCCGCCGGTTCGGAGCAGCGCCTCGCAGCCCCTTGGGAACGGGTCAGGCCGCGAGGTGCTCGCTGGCCTTTGCAGGCCTCGTCCTCGCCGCGGCCGGGCCTTCGGGGCCTTCCCGGGAGTGCTGGGCGGTTCGGGGTCGGGAAGCGGAGAGCTGCGGTTGTTGGGCGGCGGTGGAGAAGGGAAAAGGTACGACGACAGGCCTAGGCTCTCCTTGCTCTGAGTTTTAAAGCCTTAATTTGCCTATAAGGAGTGGATGCTTTCTGGCAGTAGTTACGGCTTGTGCTAACAGTTTGATGCCAAAGGGCAGGTGGGCCAGTGTCTCTCTGGTGCAGTGATTTTACCACCTATCTTAGCTCTGGTGACTGCTGCTGGTGAAGTGGGTAGGAAAACGCCCTTCGAAAGAACAAATGCTGTTGCTTTTTGCTGCAGGGTGGTCAAGGCTACCCTGCTTCCCTAGCGCCCTGAACACATCTCGCTGTCCAGAAGAGGCAGCAATCCTCAACACATGTCGAATCTACTCGGTTTTGAACAAAATCCCTAAGCACCCAAAATGCAAATTTATTTCCCTTCCTACAGCACCAGGTGCTGGTGAGGAAAAACCATTTCTTTCCTTCTCCCGCCCCTTAGGTCTGATCTGCAGATTCTCAAACAGCTGTAGATTCACCTTCCTAAAACAGGGCAAAGCACAAGATATTCAGGTCTACAGCTAGTGGGCTCAGCTCTTCATAACGCAAGAATCCTAGGCTTCATTAAAACCAAGTTTTGAAGACCACCATGAGTAATCCAAAGTGCAAAAACAGCCTGTTGAAGCCCTGAAATAATTCTACTGCAAGACACAAGTTGGAGAACAACCAGTATCTTATGTAGGTACAGGTTTGATAAAAAGTTACAGTTCGTATGTGGAATGCTACTTCACGTATTTCCTGCTTCTCACCCACTCTGATGTCATGCCCCCGCAGTGCCTGCTCCTGTCTTCCCCTCTAGAAGGAACAGAAGCTGGGGAATGAAAGGCACCATTGACAGCTGTATCTGAGAGTGGACTGAGGCTCAGTGCTACATTATACTGTGGCCTTTTAGGTTAATGGCCTTTTGGGGGGGTCAGTTTTGTTCTCCCCCAAGCTCATGCATGTGATACCAATGCTTAGGTCTCAGCCTCAGGAAGTAGGCAAGTCAGTCTCGAGCTGGGCAGCCTGAAAATAAAAGCACCCCTATTCTGTAAGTCTTGACTCTGCATTCCTGCCTCCATTGTGTTCTGACTTGCCTGGAGTTGGTCATGCTAGATCAACAGCCTCTCCTATCACAGCTTTTCAGACAAAACCAAAAACCACTTCCAGTTTACAAACTAGGCCTCATGCATGGGGCTAGCTCCAAAACCAAGCAAATGTTGAACGACTTTTTTTTTAAGCTGTTACACTGCAGCAGCTTTTTATTCAAGTCATGTCTTGCAGACAGCTTGTGCAAAGAGAGAGTGTTTTGGCAATATTTCTGCTAGAATAGTTTCTTTTCAAAAAGGTGCTTTCAAAGAAATGGCAACTTAATTTGGAGGTAGTAAAGTTACAGCAGGAGTCTGAACCACGGAAAAAGCAAATGTTACAGACTTATCACCAGTTAAGAAATACAATTTACAGTGAGTGCATCGTGTCTGTTTCTCTAGGAAAAGATTAAGCCTTGGTGATTTATTCTGTGAATCTTCGTGTCTTTAAAAATGTTCCGTTCGTCAGTAGAGCATGTAAGACTTACATGAGTTTCTCTAATTTGACTAAAATTATTTTCTTACTTTCTTCCTTTTTGAATATTGATGCTCTTAGCCAGTGTATCAGCAGGTTTAAACTGGCATAACTTCACTGAAATTAATGTGCTATAGCAAAGCTATAATGCTTGAGAGGCTGACAAAATAATGCTGACAGAAAAGCCTCACTCACTTCAATTCAAAATTCAGACTTTTAGGAACATAGTTTTTTAAAAGATTTAAGTAATTTTTGAAGTACTTTTGACTTTTGGGAAGTCTTTCACGCTTCCCTCCACCCCACCCCCCCAGCGTTCATCTGTTTTTCAATGTTGCATTCTGTTTCAGACATTCACCGGTAATTTTGTCTACTATATTCAATCTGTGCTCCCAGATGACATTGTAAGAACAGTACTGGAGAAAATAGGTTACATTGCAACAACAGCAACAGAGTTTTCACTCGTCAAAAAGAGAAACAATGAGGAAACAAAGCAGACTGCATTTGAAATATTCCTGGCAAGAATTGAGTGTGAAACCATCCTCGAAATGACAAATGAAGAAAAACATGGCAATTTGGAGAAGGCCCTACAGAAGAGAACACAAATGCACCGGCATCATGGAGATAAGGACAAAGAGGATCAGACACCCCACAGAGAAGATGCTGAAAATCTAGAAAATAAAGAAAACAGTGAGACATCTTTATGCCTTGCTACTCAACAGAAGTCTTCAACTAATAGCAGTATATCCTTTGAAGCTGCTGGGAATCTGAAGATCAAAGATGACATGCCTCAGTTAGCAGTTACTCAATCCAGTAACAAGCTTCAGGAACACCAACGGCAAGTCATTAACACCATACATTTTCCGGGCAAATGCTCAGACAGTGAGGACTTCTTGATGAAATACAGCGACATTGTCATAAGACAAACACCTATTTTCAGTGAGAATCTTTCTCCAAAAGCTTTTGAAAAAAAGCCAAGAGCCAGTCTAAGTGAAGAATGTGTTTTGGCAGTCACTGCAGAGTCAACTGCAAATGAGATCAGGCCTGTGCCACTCTCACCAGGAGCAAGTGGTCCGCCAGCGTTTGCAATATTTGCTGACAGCTCTTGTGACAGTAAAACCACTTTGGAGTACAAAGCTCAAGAAGTCCCTGAAGAATCAATTGAAGCAGAAATTAATGATGCCATAAACTGCATAGATCCAGACCCTGCAGATGAACCCAATGAGCTGAAGTCTCTGCCATACAAGGACGTTGCATCTGTCCAAAACTGCAGTGTCCCTAGGGAGGAGGAAGTTTGTGAGCTGTCTTTAACTTTCACAAAACTACAGATCAAGGACACTCAGGAAGACCTTATGTATCCAGTAGAGGAAACTGGCCAACCTGAGTCAGTATCATATGCAAGTACAAGTGACAGGCATGTCAGAGAATTTAATCACTCCAAAATAAAACATACATATCTGACTAATGCTCAGATCCAGAACAGAGCAGCTGCACATATTGAGCCATCTTCAGATCTATGCTGTACTGCTGGGAACATAGAGGATTCCACTACTGGTTCTGATGGCAAGAGACTATTAATGGATACTCCTAATGCACATCCAGCTTCTGAGTGCTTCAGACACATTAGAGAGCCCCCTAACCTCACCTACATTCCACCACAAAGTATTGATGTTCGGTCTTCACGCATAAGAAGGACCAGCACACAGGGCAGAAGGAACCTCTTGCAGCCTGAATGTGACTCTCCCGAATCCAGTGAAGTAAAGCTGGAGAACTATAATTCAAAAGTAAATGAAACCCAGGAGCCTTATGTCATTATTGACAAAACCGACCAAGGAATGTTATGCCATCACACTTGACTCTACTGGTGCTTTATTTGTAATCTGCCTGGGTTTTCTCCTCTCACTTGTGGCCTTGATCGTCTTTTCAGGGCGATGATTAGCTTTGTCAAAACAGCTTAAAAGAAAAAAAAAAACAAAAAAACACACCACCACTTTGGGACAGGAAAAAAGAGAAGCAGTTGAGCAAATTTTTAATGGCTCCTTCTCATATGGAACCTTGGCCACTGAAACCTGAATGGTCACCTTTCTAAAGCGTAGGCAACTTCCATATATTTAAATTGAATTTAATTAATTAGTCAGATTTCTTCTGACTGTACTTAATGCCAGACAGATTTCATTAGTTAAGCATACTTCTACTTTTTTTTTTTTGCTTTACAGATCTATTCCTGGAGTATTCTTTGAGTATAGCATGCTGTACAATGATAGGAACAGGTAAATATTTCTAAACTGGAAGACCCAACTTCATAGCTTTACAAATGCTATACTGGAGTTTACATGTGTTAACTCATTACATTCCTATGAAGCTGTGCTACAAGCTTGAAGAAGGAAACAGTCCTGTGAACACTTTTGGTTTTATTTTTGCATTAGGAGAAACAGTTTAGATCTTACAGAGGCAATAACCTGTATTACAGGTTTTATACCTGTCTCCACTTCTTACCAGAAATTTTTGTGGCTACCACCACAAATTTGAAGAGAAGCACTGAGCATCGTAATCGTTCACCACTACCGGGAGATCCAGCTCTTGCTGCCATTTCCCTTGACTCTGTTCCTGGTACTTAACTCTGCACCAGCCCTGGAGTTCACTGGACTTTTCTGTGAGCCAGTTTATCTCACTAAAATAAAGGGGAAAAACTGCCATTCCCTGCCATTAAAATGGCAGGGGAAAAAAAAATCAGATCAGACAAGGGTCCCAGAGAGCACTGGAGCCAGGATAAGGGATATCCTGTAGGTGGGAATGCTGAGGAAAGAGAGCAGTATTGTTAGATCAGATCAGCACTGAGAACCTGTCATACACAGTATTTAATTAAATTTAGGTAAGCATACAGTCACTGGTACTGTATTTCAGCTCAATCTTCAATGCTTCTTCATACACTTGTTCCCTAGAACGACAGTTTACTACTGCTTCAAGTAACTTTTCCAGTAGTACTTCAATGCTAAGAATGTTTTATTGTTTCATGTATAGTTAAAATATTAGCTGAAATTAATTTAGTATAAATTGTTTATAATTGACTTTCATCCCCCAAAAATTCAAAGACAAGCACATGGATTACACTCAAAAAACCGCAGGAGCTAAACTGTAAAGAAAGATCTGCTTTTTGAACAACTAATTGTTGAAGTCCTGTCATGACCCAATTCCAGCAGCATAGGAGGAATAAAACTTTGACTAAGCTAACATCAGGTGACAGGACTGCCTTCAGCTTTGGGTGGGATGGGGAGAAACATATTATGAACATGCACATGAATTAATACTTCTGTACTGAGTCTGGCTAGGATTGAGATAACTTTCTCAATAGCAGCCCCTGGGGTGGTGCGTTTGGGATTTGTGGCTAAAATTGTTGGTCATGCACCAGTGTTTTGGCTATTGCTGAGCAGTCCTTGTGCAGTGTCTATGTTAAACATATGTCTATATAGAGTATGTCTATACTCCCCACCTCTCAATGAGTAACTGGGAGAGAACACAGCGGGGACAGCTGACCTGAACTGGCCAAAGGGATATACTAGATAACATTATGCTCAGCAGTAAAACTGGGATAGCAGAAGGTGGGGTTTTTGGTCAAGCAAGGTCACCATTGCTCAGAGACTGGCTGGGCATCGGCCAGCTTGTGGGAGGTGGTGAGTTACTGCCATTTCGTTGTTTGTTTTTCTGCCCCTCCTTCCTTCACTTATTAAACTTCTATCTCAACCCAAAAGCTCTCTTGATTTTGCTCTTCCTATTCTCTGCTGTCCTACTGGGGAAGCTGGGGAGCAAGCAGCTGTGTAGGCACTTAGCTGCTGGTTGGGTTGACCCACCACAGCCTCCTCCCTCTTCTTTCAAGTACCTATCTGTTCTTCCTAACCACTTTGGTTTTTATAAGCTATATTATCCCCCTGTGGGGGTTATTAAAGTTATGTGTTTTAACTCTCATCATATTGTGTCAATTATTCAGGAACTCTAATTTAAAAATGCAAAAAACTTTTCTCATCACAAATGAGTATTTAGAAGACCACCAGTACTACAGGATTCATATACCTAACATCCCATTTTTATCTTTACTGTAGCCACACAAGGGAAAGTATTTAGCAGCAACTTACACATGAAAAACCAATACAAAAGGAAACTAAAGACTACCACTTGAAAAGACACCATCTTGGGCATCTCCCTCCATTAATGCCATACTGCTGGCCTTCATTAAACTTAACATGTCAGTTAACATCTGCTGTGAGAAACACTCTTAAGTCTTTGCTAAACTTCCCCTGATGGGCCTGTGCACAGTCGCTTCCATCTTCATGGTACCCAGTGTATAGGAGAGAGAGATCTTCATTTTGCCCCTGTTTGAGCAGAGTTTTGGACAAGCATCTTCCATGTCCAGGAGCTTATGAACAACCTCACATGGGGAAAACTAAATACACAGAGGGCCTTTCAGAAGAGAGGAAGCATAGCTCTAACTTGCTAACAGTGCACCACAGTCCACAGCTCCGCTAAGTCACAGGAACACTGGTGGAGATAGTAATGATGAACAATGCCCACCAAACAGTTAAACTGCACAACATTTATTAACTATAAAATGGCCACGTTCTGAGAATCTACTTTTCATTAATGTTTGAGTAGCTGGATTGAGAAAGCATCTCCCCTTTATGGCAGATTGGGCAGGACTGCTAAGTGTTCTATCTGCCTTTGCAGGGAGAGCTGCTACGCACTTAAAAAGACTTCTGGATGTTTTCATCCGAGTTTCTTCTTGCTGCAAGAACACCTTGAGGTCTTGTACTAGAAACTACTTTTGTATTTGCAAATTTCTGGGGTCTCAAGAGACAACTGCTTTAAGTTAAAGATGCTTATGAAGAAACAGGATTTGAAAACCAGCTGAAATAAAAGATAAATCATATTTAATAGACAGCAGTCCTTTGTGCAGCCACTTCCACATGAGCAGGTAGAACTGGGTTTAAAATCCTGGTTGTAAATACAGCGAGGCCTGAGAAGAGGGACAGACAAAAGGGCCCATAAAATTTCTGACCCCATCTGCCAGTGCCCTCCTGTCCCTGTTCGTAGTAACCACTGCACCCCTCCTTGGCTAACTTCAATAAGAGCAACCGCACAAGCAGCACTGCTAGTCGACTAGCAAGAGGGCTGCCTGGGCCCCTTTCTAAAGGAAGGTGATTTTTGTGTTTGCAAAATCTGTGCCTATCCTCTGGTGAGCTGTCAACTTTAACTGTGCTACAGCTGGTCCTGATTTGTCTATGAATTGAATGGGGATTTACTGACTGATTGGATGTCTTTCCACCCTAGAGACACAAGACCAATTCTGTTCCCAAATTTGTATGCTACACACAACCACTTTGAATGGCTCAGCTCTCCCAAGCCTTGGATTAGAAAAAAATTCTCTTTTGATCAGCACAGACACAGAGCTCAGGCAGCAGACCTGGTAGCTGGTGAGACTCACTCGCACAACCTCTCCCCACTGGGTCTCTTACGATAGTCATTTCCTCCCTGCCTTAACATTCATATCACACATACACCCTTGCCCTGTCTGGAGCTAAGGTGCCCAAAAAGCATAGCTTGGGTTTAGAACAAACTTTGTTGGTTTTAAAGCCAAGAATGAAAACCAAATTTTAGTGTTGAGACAAAAAAAAAGACAAAAAAAAAAACCAGCCCAAAAAAACCCAAACACACACAGCTGGAAAGCATGCAGACACTAAATGAATAAAGGAATTATGATTTGCTTCAGAATTATAAATCACCATTTTAGAAAACAATTCCCTGAGACACATACAAAACAAGGACTGGCAAGGACTTGCAAAGCACTGATGAAGATGCACATTTCTACTGTTCAGAGCTGTCTTGTCACAAAAAGACAATTTCTGAAACACTACTTTATCCTTGTGCTAAACACTGGGACAATAACTGCCAGTAACAGCTAAAGGTCCCACCCATTGGAAATTAATTGGCACAGCGCTCTACATGAGATAGCCAATTAAATCCCACAAGACTCCTTTTCACACCACTGAAAAGTAGGAAAAACCTGAAATTTTGGTTTCCCAAAAAACTGATTGGGATGGAATATATAGTGACATCTGCAGAGCAGCATACTCGCAGTTCAAGTCCTAACAGCTCCATACTTTTTCTGGTGGATGCAAGGGAGCAATGTATCACTGTTACCAGGCAGAGGGCTCTAGAGTGGAGCAGAGGATTCAACTCAAAGCCTTCTGGCATAAAAAGAAGTCAAGTAGCATGTATGCAATGCAGAGGTAACAAACAGAGCTCCTCGATTCTGTCACTCTCCTTATGGAACCTGTGTGTGTGTTCAGACAGAGATCACTCTTGTAGGTGTGTTTACACAACACTCAGCAAAATGGTGCCCTGATGCTGATACAGCACAATTCTCACATGCCAGCCTCCTAAAAAAAAAAAGTCGATCTGGACTAGCCAGAAGACTACATTTCTCTTATGTAGGAATTAATCTACCAACTGCTAGTTTTTGTTCTGAAACTAAACTTTTCATTTTCAAAACAAAAAAAAAAAAATAAAAAATCACAACTTTCTCTCAGCCCCCTCAAATGCTGGGGGGCAGGGGGAGAACACCACCATAATTCTCACCTGACTTTATCCTGCTTCAGAAATGCTTACTTAAATGTTTCCTTAAACCTCCATACGCTACAGGAAGGACTGGATTCTCCAAGTCCTGAAACAGAACAGTAACTTGCTAGGAGAGCCATTGTTCAGGAGAGGGAGAGAGACCTTCAGGTCTGAATCTTTCAGCAGCAACTGATGGCAGAATCGCCAGGCACTTCCCACAGTCTCTGCAGGAGAAAGTGCACTGAAGAGAGATGCTAGATTATTTCCTGGTGTAGGCAGTCATTTTGTGTGCTAATTACACTGGTGAAAACAATTTTCAATATTTCGTAAGACCTATAGTTTTGGATGGTCACATCTGAAATGTTTTATCAAATAATGAAGATCTCCTAAACATGCTTCCCATGCTAGAAGAAACACACAAAAGGCCACACTAAAAGAATGCAACTGTTAAATGCTTCAATTTTGCCAGTCTCTAGCTTACTTTAAAATCAGTTTATATGCTGTTCCCAGATACTACTGATTTGCTAAGACACCGTGACCAGGACAAAGTAAACACCAAAGTCTGGAGAAGACATCCCTCTATCCAGACTAGTATGTAATAAAGAAAAGGCAATACAGAAGGAGATAATCACTTTACACACATATTGCAGTTCAGATGTGAAACTCATTGTGACAGAAGTAATGAAACCCAGACCAGCCGAAATGTATTCAAAACCAGTTATGTATGGTTCAGTCTACAAGTATAGGCTACATCCATCTTGCGGACCAAATCTTAACAGCCAAGAGAAGTGGCGGCTTGTTTATATGATCCATTTCACTGGCACCGAAATTCAGTCTGCCTACAGAAACAGAGTACTTTCTATGGTATTTTGCAACTTGCTACCCAGTCACTGCTGCTTAGACAGTCATTAGGGGAACAAAGTAAGTATCAGATTAGTGCTGATTGCCCTTTTTTCCCTCTCCTCATCAAATGAGAAATTTTAGGAAACAAAAGCAAATAAATTCCAGGCTTAAAAACAGCTTAAACATTTTACATTTATAACACATTAACAAGCAACCTGTTTGGTTTTGTTCCCAATTTTCATTAAATACCACAACCTTCCTGTATAAGAAAATCTATACATGGAAATGAATATATAGCAAAACATAAAATAAACATGTTCTCTGTAGCCATTGGATCTTTAATTTTTAATAAATATGTTATATAAATTATTCCTTTATATACCATTATAATTACGAATATCAATAACCTCCATCCAAACTACTGTTTTGATATAAACAAATGGGAGAAAAAAATATCTGACCAAAAAGCATAAATTGCCTTCAAAAGCTGAAAGATAACAGTGAGATTCTTTGCACTGTAAGATTCTGTGTACAAAACAATTAAGTGCTATTTTCTGGACTATATGCAAAATATACATCCTTGGCTTCTACAACCCGTCATGAAATTAGAATTAAGAACAAATTTAAGATGACTGAACTTCAAGTTTATAGAACTATTTCCAAACAAATAGTTCTTTTGGTCTCTTACAGAAGAAAAAACTCTGAAAGTTTAACAGAATTTTTCAAGAATGACTACTATCCCCCTACAAACAAGCTTCAGTAAGAAAGATGATTACTTAACACACAAAAACTTATTTCTAAGCTAGAATTCGAAAGCTTTATAACAGAACAATACAACGGCAATACTGAGTTCACAAGCTTTAGTATACTAATATAATACTTCACTACAAAATGCTCTCTCACTGCACTGATCATTATTAAGTTGTACTTACTTGGGAGAAAAGTATCCCACCAGATGGAAATACCAAGAAGTGAACTGCATTTCCTGCCTTGGAAAACAGTGCAGTCATTTCAACTACAATGATTTTTAGGCATACCACAAAACCAGCTACCACAAAACTACAAAATAAAAGCAGTGAAGTGATCTCCAAAATACCATGAGTTATTGTTCAAAATCAGGCGGAACATGGAAAAGCCAAGTAACTGAAAATTTGTATCCTCCAAGTTACAGACCAATGTCTGTAGTACGTGATCAAAGTACTAACTGAAGTCTTGGACATTAGTCATTTTTAGGAGCATTCACTAAAAAGCTATGACAGATGCTTGACTATATTAATATAAGTGTGTTTTAACACACGGTTACCCTTGCTTGCTCCAATTAAACCAACGAAAACTATTATGGAAAAAAAAATTATATACCATACTTCAGGAATCATTCCCCGCAAATTAAACAGAAAAAGTAACGTGAAAACAGGCAGAACGGCTGCATTAAAAGACAACACTCAGAAAGTAAAGCAGAAATTAAGAGCAACTCAACACTTTAGCTAACAAGGGCAAGAATGAAACCTCCGCTGTGTTTCTCTACTCTCCAAGTAAAAGCCTCAGAGCCATTCCGCAGTCACTTACAAAAACTGTTACTCTTTTTTTTTTGCCACTGAATTCAGTGGGACTACGCTAGTGCATTGTTATCTTCAGAACTACAGCTACATTGTGATTTCAGGTAAAGAAGAAACTGAATTCAATGAAGTGGCACCAGTGTAGGCGAGATTAGAGTAAGATCCCTATTTCAACCTGACAAAACCTATTTAACAAAACTACTTTAATTTGATGCACTTCATTTGCTTCCTCTAATAATAAAAGAGGACATCCCAAATCTTGTATGAAACTATGTCTTTAGTTTCATACTAAACTAAAGGAAGGGAAAGATACAACTTAGGTTACTTATAGGAAGCAGCAGTGAAGTGGGAAATGGGAGAAATAGCCGTACATTAGGTGAACCACATTGACACAGGAAGGCTGATGGAGAACGTAAAAACATGGAAGGGAATTGGCTTGTATTCCGTTTATGACTTGTTTCTGAACATTTCATAGCAGTGAGTCCACAACAGTCTACAAAGCGTAATTCAAAACCAAAACCCATTATATTTAGAAATGTTGAATATACTCAAAATTGCCCCCAAATCAGAATTCATAAACATTTTTTTTTTAAATACAACAACCACAGACATCTATAAATGGTGTCGCATATTATATGGATCTAGTATTTGGTCCCGGTTTTCTTCATACTTTTCTATCATTTTCTGCATGTCGTGGTCGGCTCCAATAACCTTGGAAAGAAAAAGAGGAACATGAGAAATAATGACACCATAAAACATGTTTGCTTTTGAGCAAAATAGAGCAGGACTACCACTGAAGCCAAACCAATATACTCCTAGAGATCTGTCCAATTACCTTTCTTTTCAGAATTTGGCATTCATTGAAAAGCTACATGTCTGGTCCTGCAAACAGTGACAGTGAACAGCCCCTCAAACTCCACCAAAGAGGTGGAAGACCAGACTTTTCTTCTATACACTCTGGATAGCTGTAAACATTTTTCTGCGATTTTCCTTCTCCAAAGGTTATCAGAAAAACAGATTTATCTACTTTTACCACTACATAACACTCTTAGTATTTGGACAGTACAATCCTCCATATGTTTAATTGGTTATAACTAAAACAATACTCACAAGCACTGGGCAGGAAACTTTGAATAGTGTATGTTTAATGAGCCACTCTTCATAGAGCTGATGAATAGCTTCTAAATATTCCTAGAAAAGAGGCATTCAAGTAACACATACGCCCAGGGATGAAACACCCATTGCAATTTTTATACATTTGCTAAGTAGTTAAGAACTACATATAAAAGCCAGCATCAGATACTTCCACTAACAAAAACAAAAAGCATCAGAAAGTTTCTGAGAAAAAGTAATTCCCAGTATAAGGTTTTACTCAAAGAAGAACCTCAAAGACAAAGAGCTTACAGGAACACAGGGCTCTCAGCTTCTTTTAAGATCAAGAACCACATTTCTCGCCTATAGGTATAATCTGGCTCAAGATTTTACAGAGAAAAATACAACACAGAGAAGTAAGCAAGACTGCAAAGAATACGTATCGAAGACACTTTCTGTGTCAATACATTTTCCTAAAATTCCCAGTTCACTTTCTCCTAACTCTAATCAATCAACCTAAATCTAATCAATCTCCTCTAAAAGCATTTCTGCCTGTCATCAACTATTAGGGTTTTTTCATGGAGACCACTTCACATTTTCATTCATAATTGCTCCCCCCCACCCCTCAGCAGAGCTGTGAAGTTAACACAGTGTCTCTTCAAATCTATTACAGCAAGGATTTATTTTCCAAGGCAAAACTTCACATGACCCAAAATTTAGCTCTCTGCATATATCTTCAACTGACAATTGCTTCTACTGAACTACCCAACACTACAGATATGTTTGTAGTATACAACATGTCTTCTGTAACTACATTTATTTCTGGTTAGGC
The DNA here is from genome assembly GCA_013400535.1 of Scopus umbretta. Lineage (NCBI taxonomy): Eukaryota > Metazoa > Chordata > Aves > Pelecaniformes > Scopidae > Scopus > Scopus umbretta. The sequence goes on from VZTL01030613.1 coordinate 32,986, forward strand.
TTTCTTTAGGAGAAAACTTGTTCAATGAAGGGCCATTCTGTAACTGTAACACAGAAAATGATCATTCAATTACCACAGTTTATTTTTAAGCAGATTCCCATGCTAACAATTTTCAAGAAGTCGCGTCTTTTCAGACACAGAGACGCTTTTCATGCATAAACATCCTGGTAATAGCAGACAACCGAAAGTGCCCACATCAATCTTCAGCACCTGCATGCACAGCTATTTGTACTTCAACTGGGTGCCTTTATGTTGTTTAATGATACAAAAGCAATTGCCTTTTTACATCTTACAGAAGATGAACAGTTGATTAATACTCCACCTAAACAGTCTGCTATAGTACACTGATTACTAAACTGTAACACTTGGGAAAGTCAGTGTGCATGATAGAACTTTTTATAAAATAAATCAAAATTAAATACTGAAATTTTAGTTTGCAATGGAATGGCTGCACTGCATTTTGGCAATACACTCAGGATATGACCTTAGTATTTCGATCAGAATCATGTTTTTAAAGCTCATTGTAACCACATACATTGAAGGAACTCCTTACCAGAGGAATGATCTTCTCCTCTTCTCTGCATCTTCTCTTTAACCTCTCATAACAAACTTCGGGAGAAGTCTGCAGATAAACTGCCATAACAAAAAATAGAATCGTTACGTTCAAGGATCTTTGCTTTTAAAGCAAAGAAGAAACTTAAGTCACAAACTATAGAAGGAAAGAATCCCGACTTGGGTACTACCACTGAACCCTTTGGCGTTACTGTTCATCAATCCAAGAACCATCCACAAATTCATGCTGTCTGATGCTACACGTTGCAACCATTATTACATTGAATAATGTGATTATTTATGACCCAATAAACAAGAACTGTTTTTTCTCCCAGTAAGGAAACCCACCCACAAACATGCCCCTCCAGGTCCCATCAAAATTTTACCTATCAAATCAACCGAAACATCAGTGTTGTTCTGGATCCAGTCAAACCATTCAGTTAGGACAACGTAATCCACCTCTGGCATTTTTCCGCTGAGTAAACATAAAAGTCATCACTCACTGAACAGCATGCACAAATCAATTCTAAAGTAATATTTTTTTCACCTGACTAAAACTACTCCAAATTTACTCCAGGATATGTGAAATGAAAACAAGACCAGTATCATGCCCACCCAAATTGAAGGTCTCATAAAGCATTATTTATACAATAGAAAGATCAAATCTTTCCCTTTAAAAAAAGAAACAACAACAACAAAAAAAAACCAAACTACTTACACAAAGTTTCTATTATTAACAAACATTAATTATTTCTTAAGTGTAGTGGGCAAAACAGTTACTTGGTGACTAAGAAAAGCATTACCACATAGACATTTATACAGTAACAACAAATTAGTGTCAATGGTATTTACTGCTCAAGTTCCGTATATCAGGATCATTTCAAATAGATCTGAACTACTGCAGTCCATGTCACCAGAAAGGCTTGATTTACTAAGCAGCACTGACAATTAATTATGGAAGCCATAGTAAAGAGCAGTGAAAAAATAATGACACCGGATAAATAAAATTTACTCCCACTGTAAGAAATATTTGTGGAGAGGGTACTGAAATATTCAACATGCTTAATTTGAACTCTGTATTCAGAGAGCATAGACAATACTAGAGACAACTGTCCCAAAGTTATCTCAGTAAAAGTAATAAAATATCAAACAACTCATGTAAAAGGGTGTCTATAGAGGATGTATTAAGAATCACATACTATGTTTTTACTAGTATTGGAATTTTCACTTATTACCATATTCCTAAGTAGTCAAATACTACTAGTTTTACATTATTCGGTCTTCAAAAGTGGTGATAGAAACACATACTTCACACTCTTTCCTAAATGCCTCTGCAATAGAAATGTAAAAAAGAGATGGGGTTGAGAGGCTCCTGTCCTCTCCAGCTGAATGATTAAGATCAGTTGCAAAATTTTCAATAGTGCTGAAGAAAAAGATTCCACAGATTCCTAAACCATTCTCCTGGCAACATGCTTTCATCACTGGCAAAACTGAGTAAAGATAATCCAGAAAGATACTTCCACTTAAGTATGCAAGAAAGCAAAACCCATATTCGTACCACATCCCTTCTTTAGCTGCCATCCAGCTGAATATCTTGCCTCCCAGAGCACCCAAGAAGTGGTATAGCACAAATCACTGCTGCTGTTCTAGTAATCAATCACATACGTGTCTGGGTAGCAGGCATGTACATAAGCCAATTGATTCAGCCAAACTGATTCTGCTACTTTTCTCCAAGATATATGGGGAAAACAGGAAGGTCAAAAGGAATCAGAAGTAAGAAAAAGCCCCGCTATTCTTACCCTAAAAGACAAGATACGTCCAGGTCAATTCTGCATTGACCTGCCCTGCAGACAACATGCCTTTGCCTTCCCTGTGTCAGTGGAGTCCCCCGCATAATCCTGTGAGGATTCTGGATCAGGCTCAAGATCCATACAGGCAATGTAAAAGGCACTGTCCTGGTTTCAGTTGT
>VZTL01030614.1:12996-27942 GCA_013400535.1 Scopus umbretta
GCCGAGCGCGGGCCGCGGCGGGACGGGCGGGCGGCGGCGGTTCCCCTCAGACGTGAGGGGCGCCGTGCCGAGACCCGGCCGGGGCGCAGGGCGGCAGCGGGCCTGCGGCTCCCGGCGGGCATCTCCGGGGCAGAAAGTTCCCGGCGAATTCACCGCCAGTCGTGTGGAAGCCGGCGGGAGGCGGCGGCGGCGGTGCCGGAGGAGCTGTCCGCGCCGCTCCTCGCCCGCCCGCCCTCGGGCCCGCCGGAGGACACCCGGCTCGGCGCTCTCCCGGCTGGAAGCATGGTTCCCGCTCGTCCTGACTGACGGGTGCCATCGGACGCCTTCAGGGAGAGCCACTGTCGGACGCTTGTCAGAGCACGGCAATGGCAGCTTCAGCCGAGGGGCGCGGGAGCGGCTCAAGCAGGGTCTGCCGCCTGCCTGACAGCCCCAGGCGTTGCCTCCGGCTGTAGCGCGTCCTCCCCCCGCCCCGGGCGGTGCAGAAAGCTGGGGTCCGGATTTCCCAGCCCCTGCTTCTGCTGACAGGTGTATTTAAAAAATGGGAAAAGGGAGTTGCGAGTCTAATAGGTTAGCGAGCGACAGAGGTAGTACTGTTCATATGTACTGATCATTTTTATTTAAAGCCTGCTTTTCCCCTGACTTATTTCCACTGTTTTTGTGCTTGCTGGTTGTGTGCTGAACTGATTTTTCTGGATGAATCAACAGTATGTTATGAAAAATGCATTAAAGTATGATGGTGTAATGTGGGTGAGTAGGGCACCGACAAGCATATGGCACTGCATTATCCAGTCACTCGTGGACTTGTAAGAGCCCACTGTTGGCTTGATTGAAGCAGTGGGATGTGTGTCATCATCAGGAGAAATTCTAAGGACAAAATCTGTGAACTTGTGAAGTCAGATTTTTCTGGGAGGAAAATATCAAGAACAAACTTGTACACTGAGAATTTCTTATCTATAAAATCACCAAGAGTGATGTTTAGGTGGTAATGGTCATATGGTTTTCTTTCACTGTACTTACATGTTCCTAGTGAAGGAAAGTGTCACAGAAGGCATGATAGGTCATTATATTTAAAAATAGGTAGTTCACAAATAGAAATGTTTCAGTTGTAACAAAAATGGGCCTTACATGAATTGTAGAATGTGTGGTGGGTTTTTTTTGTTTTTACTTTTTTCGCCCCACATTGCCAGCTAGCATAGACAGTGTCAAGGAAATACATCACTTGAAGAAACATAATGGGGGACTAGTAAGCTTTCTGTCATTAATTCCAAATCTTGCTATTCCTTGCAGATAAGAACATAGTTTGGCAAATCTGTTCATCCTAACTGTCATGTATAAAATCAAGTGTAGTCTTAGACAAAAATATGTTGTCATACAGCTAAGTTTTATTACATTTAATCAAAGGTTTTTATAGTGTATTCAGTGGCTTGATTTTGATTATGTAAGTTACATAAAGTGTAGCGTACCTATTTTATTCTCTCCAAATGCCACCTCTGTCTGTATGCAGCTGTGTATGTATTGATGTGTTACTTCTTTTAAGAAGTTTCAACGTGGGTAATAGATAACAGTTGTTCTATTTCATGTTTCCTTTGTCTCCTTGGAAATGTTTTCTTTGCTGGCATGTTGCAGTGAAGCTATCTAAATTTGCATACTTTAAAAGTCTGAAAGAACCCGATTGAACCTCTATGTTATAACTTCAGTTGGACTTGGATGAGCTCTATATTGCCTAGTTTCATTGTGAGGTTCTGTGCTTTTTGAGGTATAGCAAAACAATATAGTGGATCCCCACTAATACCTACTGTAGGCATTGCATTTCATAACATTTGTAACTTGACATCATGTTGCTGCAATGCTGTGTGAAGATCTAGTTGACTAAGAGTGTCAAGGGAAAATAAAGTAATTTTTTTTTTTTTAAATTTAGAGAGATGTATGAATTGAGCATTTGAAAGCATGTCTCTGGGATATTCTTATTAATAGGTGACATGCTATTATGTAGTCACATTTTCTTTGAGAACTTTAATAGCATTAGGCATTATCTGTGTGGATAGAGTTTATGCTTGTGGATGAAATACTATTTTCTGATGCATTTAGAGAAATGCTTAAGGATACTGTGTCATGTAATTTTTTCTTATCTTTGCAGAGTCTGTATCAAATAATGCATTAAGAAAATATGAATATTAGAGAGAAGAGTATGTTGCTGTTACTAAAACCAGCGCGATATTAGTGTATATTTCCAGTGCTTAAAACAACAGTGTATTCCAGTACTGTATCACTGGAAATCTCCAAAATACCTAAAGAAAATGTATAAATCAAGTCAGTCTATAATCAGAGGATGCTTTTTAATCTCTTTTTATTTACTTTTAAAAAAACTTTCAACATTCTGTTTAACCGATCAGATTCATAAATTCTTTGATGTGTTAATACATATTGTAAGTGGAAGCAAAGACATAATTTAATAAAAAAGGGTTAAAATAGTAGTATTTTTTTTGGTGGAGATAATCCACCTGAATCCTACTGAAAGAAAATGAAAAAGGTAACAGCAATATTTTATTTCTTTATAGAGCATCTGCCACTCTAATTTTCTCCCACTTCTCCCCCAAAATGAAGTCCTATTCTGTGATGCATGAAAGCAGAACTACAAACGAAAATGAAAAAGATGGAGACCGATGTCTCATGATGGGTTAAGAATAAATTGGTATAAACTAGCTGGGAATAAAACAGACAACTGAGGAATCGGAAGGAAGCTATGCCACAGGCTTGCAGTGGGAAGTGGTGGAGACAGAAACTTACTTGTGTTTAACGTGGAGCTTGATCAGTTTATGATGAAGTTTATGTGGAGCAGTAGAGTTTTGGACTCGGTGATGGAGGAAGTTGCTGGAGTCCCAAACTGATTCAGACCCTTTCCTGTGTTTGTGCGGCGCTGTAATCTAGTATGTAGGAACCTAAAAGAGAGGAGTATGATGTTTTTAATTGTCTTGCCAGGGGGATGGTATTTGGATACAAAACCCACCACCATAATGCTGCTAGTACAGAGTGCAGCAGGGACTAACATTTGCTGTGGTGCTCAAGAAAAATTAACTGCTGACTGGGAGCACCTTAAAACAGTAAACAGACATAAGTACTTACTGAAATTCCAATATGTGCAACCTGAATGCTTTTACAATAGGGAAATGCTAAATCACGTAATTAAGGTGAACTACACAAGTAGATCATAATTTTTTGTCACACCCAATATTATGTTTTTTCTACTGCAAGAAGAAGGAGCAGGCAAAACCAAACCAAACAAACAAAAGGATCCGGATATTCTAGCAACTGTAGTAATTCTTCTCATAAATATTCCCTTCTGTTTCTTACAGCACTTGTCTCTACTTGAAAGGCTTCCTCTGCTTTGGCTTACTCACCCTATGCTCCCCTTGGTGCAAGGGAGTGCAGAGTCATGAAATAAGAAAAAAAACTTGGGTTTTGTTATTTCCTGCATCTTTTAAGAATGATTGGTAGTTGTCTGAGGCAATCTAGGTTACAGAAAAGAATGCAGATGCAATGCACTACAGAATTCGAATTTTGATAAGATCCAATTCCCCTGTTTGGTGCTATTATTAAAAGAATGTGCGGAATAGAAGCCTGGATGTTAAATGATAGCTACTTCTTGTAAGATTGCACAGGCACATTTATTTTAAGCATAGGACTAAACTTACTTGAAGTCAGTGAGGAATAACCAGCAGGTCTGGAATTAAGCACCAATCTGAAAGCTGTGTTGACTCAGAGTCTTTGTATTCAGGCTGGGGCTTGGATGTAGAAGGATGCCTGTTTTATCATTAGGACCATCCCTAGGGAGAAAAGTGCCATTGTTTGTTTATGTTTTAAGTAGAGTCATGTTTAGAATAATCAAATAATGGAAAATGTCACTTTAGCATAGGAGAAAGAAAGCATCAGAGATTGAACCTCTTGGGTGTCTCTACAGAACTGTGTGGAAAAATACAGATCACCGGAATGGATGTTTTCTATTTTTGATTACTGGTTCCTGTTAACATGTGTTTGAAGTGGGGATAACCATTTCAGTTTAGCCCATAGTAAGGATTTATTAATGTTACAAATTAATTAATACATTTTTATAATTAAGAAGGCAAGATCCTGTGCTTAGAACTGAAGATATTTGCAGAGGTGCACAAGAGTTTAGCATAGCAGCTGACTGCTCAGTGTCACTGGTTGTTATCTCAAATTTGCCTTTTTTTTTTTTTCCCCCAAACATTAATATTGAGCAACTATAACTGTTAGGTCTTCCAGTCTGATCAGTGGGAGTAAGTTTCAGCTTTTCTACCCTTATGTTTGAGCTAGAAGGCATACTAATCACATTCAGCTGAATCCAGCTGATGTCCTCACTTTCTGTAGTATTGAGGAAGCCTGTCTTCTGACAGGAGGATGTATAATTATGGGAATTTTGTACATCTCTCAACTGAGATCTGTGTACCTATTAGAGGAAGACGTTTCTAAGAAGTTTGACTTACATGTTGTGAAACCATTTGTAATAATAATTTGCTGGAAGTACCTAAATGTTTTTTTTATAATATAGGCAAACAACTTGCAGTATATGAGAAGTGTAATAATTATGTCACTATTATAAGTCTTGTTAAGGCTATATAGTTGTCAAAAACTTGTCCTCTCTTCATGAACTCTAGCATTAATGCTACACTCAGAAAACAAATACAGAAAATGTGTCATTTCAAGACTTGTTTTTTAAATATTCTGATGTTGTCTTTTATAAAATTGTTCAGAACTCTAATCACGAAACAAGAAGAGAATGTTTTAAGTTCTTAAAAGATGTTCAATCTAACCGGTCTATCTAGAAAAAACCATGACATTAGTCATTTCAGACAAAATTGAGTTACAAAAAACATGTTGGGTAATATTGAAGGTTGTTATAAATAGTAATTATATGCAAGTAGAATATAAATACAGTTTTCATTAATAAAAAAGTTATGTTACAAACATTCCATCTCATTGTCTTATGATGTGTATTAAGTCATTAGCCCTTGATGTGATGCTGCACCTTGAAGTCTCTGCTGCATAGTATTTTGTTAGGCTAGCATATTTGTCAGTGGAATACAGGTACTGAAATGTTAAGGTTTTGGCTTATTTTACAAACTAGAGAAATAATTTAGAGTCACGGTTATGTAATGTGATATACCATCAGGAACCAGTCAAGGTCAGTGAAAGTGTTGTAAGAATTGTGGATAATAAATAAGGGCTTCAGGCTCCAGGTGGGATCTACAAAACGGTTCAGTTTTACTTGACTAAAATTTCCAAACGTTAATGAATTGGGGTGCCTTAATTTAGGATTCCCGTGATGAGCTCCATTAGAAAGGTGTTATGTTTCCAGAATATTAAATGCGTGCTTTGAATAGAAACAGCACATTTCAAACAAGGCATTTGGAATTGTTCACTCCCTCCACAGATCTTGATGCTATATTCTACTTTCTAAAGCTCTAGACTGCCTTGAACATATCATTCTTAGGGTTTGATTCAAGAGTACTTGCCTTGAAGTAGTTGATGAGCTGCAGACATTTTACAAGGGCTCTTATTTCTGCTTTAACGTGTGATAATTCCTCTATACCCCTGATGCACATACTACAGCCAATGACTTAGCAATTTACTTATTAATTTTTCTATTAATTAAGCAATACAAATAAAAAATGAAAGATAATCAGATACAGTAAATTTCATGAAAAACGAATTTTTGTAAACTTAAATTTCAAATGCCGGAACCATAGAATATTGCACTATATTTTCAGTATTCATTTAAAAAGAATGAACTCTGTTTCTCTGATTACAGTGAACACTTTGAGAGCACAAAGCAAGATTCAAAAGTGAGAAGGATTTTAAAAAGCTGTTTTTCAGATTTTTGAATAATTTAGTTTCAAGTCAAACTCACTGAAGCTGACACCCATACTTATCTTGCAACTTTATAGTCTTAACTTTTGAGTTGTATTCCTTGTGGAAATTTCTAGTACTTGAAAGAGTTCCTCTTGTAGTACTGCACGAGTGTTACTGGAAATGGATTCTTGAGAGTGTCATTGCTTCATCCAGCATTCTGAGAAGATGGGGTGAAATAGATGCAAGTCTGTCTCAGGTCTGTTATTGCTTCTCTTTGCTAAAACTGTAGGAGTAGCAGAGGCACTGGAGAAGCTGTTATTTAATTTCTTTGCGCTTGCCCCAAAGTTTCCTCATCAACCATAGAGTCAGAATCTCATGATTCTGTGAATATGGGTATCTTGCCTCATGTCCTTCCTTTGGTGCACAATACAGTGCAAAGCTTTCAGATTCTCAGTAATGATATCGATTGGATTTTTCTTTGGTTGGTTAAATAATACTTTATTTTCTTGTAAAGACACCTAGAAGTTAGTGATTTTATAAAGGATGGAAGGGAAACTTCCAATTTTGATATTTCTTCCCATAAAATTATATTTTGAAAGTTAAATGTGATTTTAAAAGCATTTTTCTGAATCTCAGAAGCTACCAAGTAATAGCCATAATTTATTCTCCAGCAGAATGAAATGATGGATGGATTCCAGAGGCAGCAAGTTCGTTTCTTCAAGTGGCTTTAAACAGTGGAGCTCCCAAGTGGAAGTGCCTTCAAAACATATCATTAGTTTTGTTGTTAAAACTACATAACTTTGATTAGGCTGTTATTTTTACTTGTTTTTCTTTCATGTGAGGTTTTTCTTATTTTTTTTATAAAGACTTCTCAGTATCAGAAAACATGAAAAGATTTGCAACTTAAAGAAATGCACATTTATAGGTAAGGCCCTAGAGCAAGTGGTTTGAAATACAGTTCAAAATTAAGAGAAGGCCAATGCAGCTTACAGCCATTTAAAAAGTTTTCTATAAAGTGTAAGGAAGAAGTCTAACGTACCAAGCATTTAATTCGCTGGCGGTGCACATGAAGATTTATTGACCCAAGTGATAAGTAATGAAATAGGCAGCCCTCAAAGATTTTCTGGAGAGAGAATAAATACAGACCTCTACCTGTACTGAAACAATGGATCTGTCTGTGGGCTCCAATGGCTGCATTTGACATGGACTCAGTGTATATATGGTTACATACATTTGGATTAACTTTGTCAGAGATGTTTGGAGAGCTCGGTAAGAGAAGATACATTCATACAATAGAAATGTACTATCACCATAACTGTCTCTGTCTTTCTGTCTGTGGAACAAGAGTTGAGACTGAGCAATTGCCTTTCTTTGGAAATCTGTCTTGGTAGTTCTTTAAGACATTTTATCAGGGAATCTGTGGCATTTTTGCAGTTTCTGTTCTGTGAACAAATCTGTTACTGTAGTAGCCAGGCATGTTTCTCAGGATTTAATCCGTAGATAATTACACCAAAAAATCTGGTGCAGTTTCAACAGCAAGGTTATAATGTAATTAAAATGTCTGAATAGTATAGTTATCTTTTTAGTTAGAAATTTTTATTTATCTTTGCAGTTAAAAGTTGTCAGTAAATTAACCCAAGGGAAAAAAAAAAACCTAAAACAAATTACTACATTATCAAGAAAACTTACAGCAAGCTGTTCATGTGTGTCTATGTGTGCATGTGTAAAAACCAAAACACTCAGGCATCTGAAAATAAAATATTGATTTGGTAATCGCAGTAATTCAACAAAAAAATGAAGAGCTTTATCTTTATAAATTGAATAAGAGATTTGAAAAGATGTATTTTCATTTCCAAGTTTGGTTATTGCAACTTTTTCTTCTCCCTAGCCTCCTACAAACATGCATTTAGACCTTTTATCTTGACCGTGAAGCTGTATGGCCCTAGGAGTCTTGCTAATCAAATAAGCGTATTCAGCCTGTGGTTACTGTATTTTGTACTTTGAATTTTGTATTTCGAGTGTTAGTGTGGCCCATTCTATGCAGTGTGCTTTTTTGGTGATATCAGTGTATGTGTAAGACATCTCCACCTTTCTTTCTTTTTTGGTAAAAACATCTATGTATGTAGCAAAGCCATTAATTCTAAGTAAAAAAGACTTAAAACATGTACTTAAATATTTTTCGTGAGAGGAATCTTAGTGGTTAGAGAAAAACACCAAACTGTTTTGGACACTGCTGTGTCCAAAGTCTTGGGAAACACAAAAAAGATATGTATTATTTCTCATTTAAGCTAGTTTTTGAAGTCTCTTATGGCTACAGTTGAGAAATTATAGGAAACAAGTATAAATCTGCACGTGAAGAATTTTATGTTCTTAGGCGATTCTTGATGAGCATATTTGCTGGAATGCAGTTTTCCTTTTTCTAATGTGGTATCAGCCTGACTAGAGACTAGTTTGCATTTGAAATACTGGCCTCACAAACCTTAATACATTTGGTTAATTGTTAACCCCGCTTACTTCTACTCGTTAGCAGTTCCAACAAGCTTCTTGAAATATGGTATGCATACTCCAAATATTTTCGTTATGGACTCCCCTTAGGACTATGTGTAGACTACAGTGAAAGACCTTATAATGAAAGTTCCTTAATATATTACCCCTACAACTTTAGCAGACCCTATTCATTTCATAGTTGTTCATCGTTATGCATTGCTAGAATAGCTGAAGTACCATTAGCACTCAAACTGGAAAAGGTCAAGAGCCAAAAACTTCCAGGCCCCTACTGATTTAACTGACAGCCGTCAACGTGTATCACAGGACTCAGTTTTTCACTGAATTAGTAGAGAAAAATATTCCTTTTAATTTTTCAGAAGCTAAATGTATTTTTCTGTAACATGTCTTTTTTTTTTCCTGATACTTTTCACTTTTTTACAAAACCAGTGTCTACAATATGTTTTTTGACTAAACCTGCATGCAGTGGTGGATTGGTGGGAGCTAGGTTTCTACATACTTCATGGTCTTATTTTGGCACTTATTGATTGAAAACTTTATAAAGCTTGGGATGGCATTTCTTCTTTGTGTAGCATGGCAATGTTTTTTTCCTTTGTCAATTTTTCACTTTAAGCAAACGTATTCAGTAAAAACATATTCTTTGTCTGATATGTGGCTCTTTGTTTGGCAGGGTAACGCCATCTTCTGAAAATCCCAATGGTGCTACCTGTAGTGTAAGTCAGGGAAAGCCGTCTTTAAGAAGAATAAAAGGGAGAATACACAGAAGCAAAAGTCTTGATAGCATTGATTTCTGTGAATTCACTGTAAGTACCATATCTTTTACATTTATCATATATGAAGTTACGAGAATCTTGCTAATAAAGCAGTCATCCCTCTTGCATTGGGTTTATCTCTGTCAGAATTAGAAAAGTTATTGTGCTTAATGATGTTGTAATTGCAGTTCTACACTGCCAAATGTTAAGAACAGTGACGCTGCTTGTATAATTAGTGATGCGTAACTATGTTTTTGTTCTTCAGTAATCATTAGATATACATTTTGATGTCAGATTTTAATATTGCTGCCTGCGTAAGTGAAGAAGCTAACTGGAAATGGAGTAAATATGAAAAATGAAATATGTTTTCAAATTCTGTTTTTATATTTAGATTTTGGAAGTTGCATTTGAAGTAAAATAATTATTTTTTACAAAACCCACAAAATTGTGTTAGTTGTATATGGCTATAATAGAGTACTAGAAAAGGAAATCAATGTTCCTAAAAGATGTGTGTGCTTATAGCACTTAAACACTATCACAGATGCTATCTTACTACAGTTCAGCAGTACTTATTTTCTTCTTTTTGGTTTGGGTGTAGATATGTTTGTCGTACAGTTTCAAAAAATTCAATGTGGTCGTGGCTTAAAGAGTTTGTATAGGTGATGCTTTAGAGATTTAGCTGAATTGAGAGAGAAAACTGGAACAGGTTTTTATACAGATTTTAATTCAGGAGGAGTTGTTTACGTTCAAATAATGGTAAAAAAGAAATTGTTAATATGAAAGAGTATGGGACATGGGGGTAGATTTCCTGCTATTTCTACTGTTTACAAAATATTAGGAATAGTCCTAAATTCAGTATGTTTTCAAAAATTCTTTACTGAAAAAACAAAAGCTATACCTCTCAACTAACTGGGAGGAATTTGGCCAAAACAAATTATATTCTGATAAATTAACATCATGTAGTTTTGAAATACTGAAATAATATCAAAGAATATGTAAAATTATAAACCAGTTCTTAAATATGAGGATGAAAGAGGTAGATAGGAAATACGGGCTGTCTTTAAAATGTACAGCTCAATAGTGATGTGGAGATGCTATCTGGCATTACATGGCAATAGAAACAATGTAACTAAGAGGTTCAGATGCAATGTGGGGAAATGTCTTTAAAGCAAAACAGTGGTTTCAGTATCTTGCATCATTTGGTGTGATGTTTTTTACAGATGATGCTGATAGCACGATTGGTATTTTTTTCACAGGACTGTTTTGTTTCTAACTCCAAGGTCTTGTAATGCTACCTTTGCGACAAAGAGCTTGTTTGCTATTTAAGGAAGTAATGAAATTAGTAGCAAGGATTTGAGATTTAGTTCATTGTATGGTGTCCAGCTACTTCTAGCAGTGCAGGTACTGCAAAGCCAGGTCCCGTAGCTGGGGAGACACATGCGGCGAGCCTGTGCTCAGTTCTGTGCTGTCAGTAACTTGTACTGCCTAATTTAAAGCTAGTTTTGGTGTGGCTATGCAAACTGTTACCACAGCAGTGATATTGGTGTAATCATTACCTTACTGAAGGTTAAAAATTCCCTTAGGGAATGAAATTACTGAAATCATTTTAGCTTGTGCTATATGGGTCTTCATCTGTGTGGTCCTATTAAGGAATTTTATCTAAATCTATCTCTACTCTTGGGGCCTTCAAAGAAAAAGAGATTATAGCCAACGGTAAAAAGAATATCTTTCGCGCCATAGAACCTTTGCAAAGAGATTTGAGACAGATAGTGGGGCATGTCTGTATCTGTAGCATACAAATGTGTAGAGTATGTATATGTATAAATTCATACATTAATAGCTAAGAATTGATAATTAGGATCAGGAAAGGAAGCTCACTTTTTATTCTGAGGCCTCACGTTAAAGGATGATACAAGTTTAAATAGCTAAGCACACAAATTGGAGTTATTAATATGGGTTTTCTTGCTGCTACATAATTTAGAATCACACTGAAATATTTCTTGATATTGTATAATGGTACTTTTATTGTTTTAAAGTTGTGATTAAAAATAGATCTAAAGAAATAATTGAGGAAATTAGTATGCCTAAGTCTTTCCAGAGTGCTCCCAGAACTATATGTTTTTCATGTTAAGCGTCTCTTTCTGGTAAAAAAGCTCAGGTGCTGGAAGATAGAATAAAACTGAAAAGAAAAGATTTAGTAGAAGTGAGAAATTCTTTTACACCATGAAGGGAAAGAGCTTTTTAAAACTTTACAACTGTTTTATGCTGCAGTATATCCCTTTTATGTACAACAGATGAAAAGTTTCATATTTAAATATGTGGATAACTTGGATGCTGGCAAAAAAGTAAATTAAGCCTCCAGTGAACTGTTGGTTTTCTTCATCATGTAATGACCTTGAGATCCATTAATAATTCTGAATGTTACTGGATTTCACTTTAAAGTAAGTAATGCCTATATGCATCCCAAAACGATCTTTTTTGTAAACCTTTTGTTCCCTATCACTAAGCAAATTCTTACTGAGGACAAATCCTAACAGCAGAAAGACATAAAAAAATAAGTTACGCTTTCTTTTCTCCAAGTGTGAAGAAATGTGTCCCTAGTGGGAAAGTTCTGGATTTCCATGCAGTATGCACATACAAAAATTCAATACATGAAAATACTGTATTTACTACTTTACTGTGACTTCAGCTATGGCAGGGGATAAGTTGCAGGAACCACATTATGCTGGGAGGCTCATTAAAAAACAGGATTAGTCTTTGCAAGGGAGGGGGTAACTAGTGAAGAGCCTATTGCATGTGCAAAATTTCAGCAGAGGCCAAAGAGTGACTTGGAGGGAGTACCGCGGGCACCTTCAGAGGGTTGGCTGAGACGTGATGCTGCCAAGTTTCTTGTTTACCACAGTTAATGAAATCTGAAGTTTGCGATATTAATGGCTTTTAGTTATACCTGTAGCTTTGAATATGGATGATATACTTAAGAATACTAGGGAGGTCTTTGCCTATAAAACCTCATTATTGGGTGACCTGCTGCTGCAATGACTTATTGCAAGCCTCAGGTATTTGTGAGAGACTGTCAAAGCACACAACTCCTGGCTGGTGTGTTGCATGCCTGTGTTACCATCCCATAGTTGGCACATGCTGTAGTATCCTTAACATCCTTTTAGGAGGTCTAAATTTTCCCTGATTACAAGTGGTGGGAGACTGCAGGACTGCTGACAAAATCTGTTTTTTATTTCTTAGTGATACCTCTGCTGTCTTAAGTGGATGATACTGGGGTTTGTAATAGTGATGCCTCTTGTTACCATTTTGCTAAGACAGCAAGCAAGAAGATAAAGTGGTAAAATAATGTTAAGCCAAAGGGTGAGAGTACAGCAGCTCCCTTAAAATGTGTATGTCTTCAACTTTTTTCATCCTTTTTATTTTCTTTATCCTCTTCATGTATTAGTGCTACCGCTTAGTCAGATTACGACCTGTTCCCACAAATTAAGTAAAACCTGTTTTATTGCCCGTCAGTTCTTCTGTAAGGAGTATCATCATGCTATGCTTCCACAGATATTAGCCCTTGAAATGCTCAGCTTTACTGGTACATTAAAAAAAAAAAAAAAGTACTTTTTTGTTGGATATGAGTAAACGGTTGCCTGCAACCCAGAAATGTTAGAGAACTCCTACTCCACATTGTAGAAAACTTGGGAGAAAAGAGAAAGAACAGGATTATCAGCTCTCGGAGAAAGGTGTGGAGCACGTACTACCTTGTAGAATGAGCATGTCATACTAATGTTCATTACATCCATATTTTAATGTTTGTTACACTGAAACAAACTCTGGCTTTGCACAAGCTGCCCTGTATAGCAGTAACACTTCCGAATCCAATTTATCAACAGGGATTTTGTTGTACTAGGCATTGTGCAAACACAAAGTGTTTACTCTTAAGGACCTTACAATCTATTTATAACAATAGGTAAGATATGACTAACCTTTGATTCTTTAGCTGCATATGGCTCTCAAGCTGTTCAAGTGCTGCACCAGTGCTAGGGCTTCTGAAAGTCACGTTGGGATGCAGGTGCATTTTGGGATTGCCCTGTGTGATAGAGCACTGGGGCTGCTAGGGAGTCGTCGTCCTCATTTGTGTGTCAACTACCTTGGGAGTCTATATGACAGCTCTGAGGTGTATGAATGGATCTTGTGGTTGCTGACCATATGACAGTTTTTGTATGTGGCTCATAGCGTTACAAACATTGACCGCCCCTACAAAGTGTAGATGCAGAGAAATTGTTCTCTTCTTTCCCTGTGAGACAGTGATTATGTTTTGTGGGAATGACAGCAAGGGAGACTTCACTGAAAGCATTTATAAGGAGCTCATCTTATGAACTTTAATGGTGATGGAATGTCTAAAATATCTTCTTTTTCATTTTTTAGTATTGTGACTCTTTGATTGAAATCAAGAAATTACTAAAATCAGCATCTTGAAATCTATATGTTTAAGAAGAAGGAGAGCTCTCCTTGGAAATCAGAGCACTGCAGTTATTTACAATATGAACAAGTCCAGTTCTGCATAATTTCTGGAGGCAGCTGGTGCTAGCCTGCTCTCAATAAAATGTGCACACAGCAAGTTTTCAGTTAACCTCCAGTCATAGCGAAGCAGATAATCGCCCATGTACTTCAACTTGCATTGGGGCGGAATTCCAAGGAATAATTTTGCAAAATGTTACAGAAATGCTGAGTCTTTTTTTCCACTTTTCCATTCTTTTCTAGTCTTACCTTTTCCAGATGCATTGTTTTTGTCTCTTCTCACCATGTACTGACGATGAAGTGAATTTGGCTAGAATCACTGTGTACTACTGCTTTAGAGGTCAGCATGCAAAATACAAAAGTAATGCAGTAGGGTGGGAGATTACCCAAAAGAGAAGAATAGAGAGACAACTAAGTACAAAGGGCAGTCTGAATAAAGCACTGTGGAATGCACGACAAAATGGAAGAGGTAATGAAGGAAGAGGTAATCAGAAAGTGAGAATTAGCTAACGCAAGATTGCCTTTTTTAGAAAGGGGATGCAGATGTTCACCTGTAACATTAATTTTTGGTTCACTGTAGTAAGCAGTATGCCATTGAAGGGGTATATCATCTTGTGTGCTTGCTTGCAGAGAAGATGTAGAAACTGCTTTTTCTCTCTGTGCTTGCCTGCTCTCATTAGCAGGATGGAGTGGTTGACCTCGCATGCTCTCTGTGGGGATATGTGTGTGCCCGGCATGCTCTGTGTGCAAGGAGGTGCACGTGCACTGGACTGCTCTGAGAGCAGCTGTGAGTGAGTGTCTGTACGTTATTTTGCTGTGGCTGTTGTCACTAGGAGTTTCACCTGGTTTATAAATTATAATAAAGTTTCAAGGCTGTTCAGAGGCTTTAGCAATTAACTTTCATAGATGTTTGTGGTGACATCCTTATGTCACTTCCCTGATCTCTTTGGTAGGCTTTCAAAGTATACGGTAGGCTGAAGAATCGATTTGTTGTTTGAAATGACCGTACTAGTACATTGGGTAATTGTTGCTGTGATTAGCCCCACTTCTCCCAGTGAAAAAAATGTAGTGATCAAAACAGGATACTGTACTATACTGCTTAGCTGGTTTGTAGAGCATATTGCTGAGCAAGGCAACCTAGTCTGTACTGAAAAGCATGGGTTTATTGCAGTTTCTATTTTATTTAGTCTAACCCAACCTCATCTTCCCTTTGAATCATCTTATAAATGGCTTCTGAGGTGGTAGATATTATTCTGTAGTTTGGTGGGGTTTTTCTGTTGGTTTTGTTTTTTTTTTTTTTTTTCTTTTTTCT
>VZTL01030615.1:0-33435 GCA_013400535.1 Scopus umbretta
ATGTCATTAATAAAGGTATTGAAAAGTACCAGCCCAAATAGGTACCCTGAGGGACACCAGTTGTTACTGATCTTCATTTGGACATTGAGCTGCTGGCTGCAACTTCAGCTGCAACTGCAACTGTAACTGAAGATACGTTTTTGAAAGCTTCACTCCATGGACACACTTGCATTCTCTTTCCTCATGACAAGTATATCTAACAATGCCATCAAACAGCTGTTTATGCTACTGATGCTTTGCATGAAAATACCAAGCGTGCACACTGGCATAGTTTTTTTCTTCTTTACAATATCACAGACAGAGACATGGAGCTCAAACCTTTCCAACAGCAGGGAGCACAATTTGCGCAGATCCTGCAAACCACCATACGGTGGAGTATTAATATGAGAAGGGATGCAAAAAGGGAAAATTCTAATAAAACCTTTTTTCATGGGCGTTATGAGGAGCTAGTGCATGCTGTCAACAGTGGAAGAAAAGTTAAAAAGTTCCTGACAAAATAAATTAAAAAGAGGCACATCAGAAACTTAGAAAGCTAAGCACCCAATTCAATTATTAAGTTGTCAGGTCCTCTTACTCAGAAGTGAAATAGGAAGCAGTTTTTCTCTCTAGTGCCTTAAGGACAAGTGTGAACATGAGAAAACAAACCTATGTGGCATGTTGCTTGCCATCATTTAGACAAGCCATTTAGAAACCAGTGAAAATTCTCAGATCTGAGGTCTTTGCAAATGGTGACTGTTCCTCAAAGCTAGCTCTACAAAAAGCTATAGGTGTCAAAACTGATAGTGTTGTACATACCATCTATTGTTCAACAATCTCTTTGAACTTTTGTCCCCTTTTACCATACATATGAAAACTTTTATGGGATATATAAGTCATAGAGTCATTTTTTTGGGAAAGACCTTTAAGATCACTGAGTCCAATTGTACCTGTCCACTACTAAACCATGTCCCTAGTCACCTTGTCTACCTGTCTTTTAAATACCTCCAGGGATGGTGACTGAACCACTTCCCTGGGTAGCCTGTTCCAGTGCCTGATAACCCCTTCAGTGAATAAATTTTTCCTAAGATCCAATCTAAACCTCCCCTGGCACAACTTGAGGCCATTACCCCTTGTCCTATCTCTAGTTACGTGGGAGAAGAGACTGACACCCACTTTGCTACAACCTCCTTTCAGGAAGTTGTAGAGAGTGATAAGGTCTCCCCTCAGCCTCCTCTTCTCCACACTAAACAACCCCAGTTCCTTCAGCTGCTCCTCATAAGGCTTGTTCTCCAGACCCTTCACCAGCTTCGTTGCCCTTCTCTGGACACGCTCCAGCACCTCAATATCCTTCTTGTAGTGAGGGGCCCAAAACTGAACACAGGAGTTGAGGTGCAGNCTCTGGCACCGAGGTCGGACTGATGGGCTTGTAGTTCCCCAGATCCTCCTTCCAGCCCTTCTTGTAAATGGGCCTCACGTTTGCCAACCTCCAGTCAAGTGCAACTTCCCCAGTCAGACAGGAGTGCTATAGATGATGGAAAGTGGCTTGGTGAGCACCTCTGACAGCTCTCTCATACCCTTGGGTGGACCCCAGCCAGTCCCAGAGACTTGTGTATGTCTAATTGACCGAGCAGGTCACTAACCATTTCCTCTTGGATCATGGGAGGTTTGTCCTGCTCCCTATTCTGTCTTCTGGCTCAGGGGGTTGCGTACCCAGAGAATAGCTGACCTTACTATTAAAGAGTGAGGCAAAAAAGTCATTAAGTACCTCAGCCTTATCCTCATCCTTTGTCAGTATGGTTCCCGCTGCATCCAGTAAAGGATGGAGATTCTCCTTGGCTCTCCTTTTGTTGTTAATATATTTCTAGAAACATTTTTTATTATCTTTCACAGAATTGGCCACTTTAAGTTCTATTTGGGCTTTAGCCCTTCTAATTTTCTCTCTACATGACCTTGCTTCATCCTTGTAGTCCTCCTGAGATGCCTGCCCCTAGTTCCAAAGCTCATAGACTTTCCTCTTTCTTTTAGTCCAGCCAAAACTCTTTATTCAAGCAGCCCAGTTTTCTTCCCCACCAGCTCATCTACTGTGCTGGGAAGATGGCTGCTTGAGCTATCCAGGAGGAAGTCCTGAGGAGCATTCTATGTCTTAATCCCCCCAAGGTAGGACATAACAGTTCTACTGACTCATCTCAACAGTCTATATCACCTGGTATTCTGTCTCCAACACTGGCCATAAAAAAGCACTTAGGGGACAGAAAAAGTACCTGTGATCCTTCCTCCCTAATAATCTCTCAGTCTCCATTCTTAATTTCTCCATTAAGGGGATTTTCTGAAGATGGTGTGGCTTGCAATGTAGTTTCAAAGGTCTACTACTAACTGAGAACAAAATCAAACTATAAACCCCACCGTTTTCTTGCAGGGGGAGGGAGGGTATTGAACTTGGCTCCTACTGCTGTAATTTGATATCCTTTTTTTTCCTTCCATCAAAAAAGGTGGTTAACAATCTGACTCAATATACCCTTTCCATCCCATCGTGATTTTGCAGCCTCTGTTATATATTTCCTAAATTGTCTCTTTGCAGTGTGAATAGTCCCAGCTGACTTGGCCTTTTATTTTATATTTGGATAACTTGCCTACTCTGCGTGACTTACACTTTCAGTCAGCTAGAAGGATATCCTTAACACCAGCTTTAGACTATATGCCTGACTTTTAGACAGCCACTGCTAGCTGAGAGGAGTTCAGTCTGTTATCTAAGCTGTTTTGTGCTAGCAAGGCTTCTGTTATCTCCTGTGCATGGTGCATTTTGATCCAAAGTCAGCTGAAGTTATTGGACATATCAAGCACTGTATTTTGCTGTTCACCAATTCTGGTACTTTCTTAGGCAAGTGCCAGAGAGGGCAACCAAGTCGAATTGGCAGTGATTGGCACATTTCTCTACTTTAGCATTTCATGCCTCTAAGAGCATATGGAGTGAAAGCGCAGAACGAAGGGGCAGGTCAACAGATCACTCTCTAACAACTTATTAATCTCAGTTCTGTGAGTCTAAGGGGCC
This sequence comes from Scopus umbretta, assembly GCA_013400535.1. Classification (NCBI taxonomy): domain Eukaryota; kingdom Metazoa; phylum Chordata; class Aves; order Pelecaniformes; family Scopidae; genus Scopus; species Scopus umbretta. Next base: position 3,029 of record VZTL01030615.1, read on the forward strand.
TTGAAACACTGAAAATGGCTGCAATTCATCCATTTAGTTTAAGTGCATTAACCCACATAATTAGGTGCAGCCTCTTCCAAAGCAGCAGCCCAGAGCGTATTAATGATCCCTCACATGGAGTCTGAACCGTATTTCTCATGTGTTCACTCATTACAGGCTTCCACACTGTGGAACTGGGCTGAACCTAATTAGACCACAAAGAAATATGGTGATAATTGGTCTGGAGCAGCTTAGTAAAATGTAATAAAGTAGTTTAATTAGCTGCTTCTTTGTATTACTGATTCTAGGATTTATCATTTGCTTTGGACACTGGACTAACTCCACCTTACCTTGCTGTGAAAAGCAGATGAATAAAACGTATGATGATGAGTGGTAATTTGCTTGATGACTATACACAGTGATGGCAGAAATTGATCAGTTTCAGCTCAGGGATTCCTGATCCTTGGATGTTGTCCATAACTGGAATGTCTGTTTTAACAGTATCAGACGCCATTTAGGAAAGAAGTCATTGCTGCTTTGCAAGCTTTTTTCCAGTGAAATAGAGTTACAACCAATGACGAAATCCCTAACTATCATAGCTAGAAACTAGAGTCACATGTATAAATTAAATAAAGACCTATCACCAAGGTGAACATGTTAGGCATTTTGGTTGATATAAACAGGGCAAGGAAGCCCCTGTGGTGAGATTTTAGAAAAATCAGTAGGAAAATGAATATTGAGAAGGTTTACTCTACTAATTTCATTAGACATTATTCCTTCCTTCCTTCCTTCCTTCCTTCNCTAGAAGGTGGATGATGGACTAAAATGAAGTCCATTTAGATGTCAGAGTCCCATAAGAATTAGAGAAAAAGAACAGCAAATAAGTTTTTTGGGTTTCCATGCTTCATGGATGCATTACTCCCGTTTTTGGACTTCTCAAGGTGTACAATACAAAACATAGAAAATAATTGGTGTTTCCAGAGGTGTAGGGAATGTGACTTATTAAAATAGGTTAGGAACTTACATTGATCTAAGGCACAGATGAGGGAGAGAAAGTGAGAAAGAAAAAGAAGGAGAGCGATAAATTCATACATATATTATTGAACAGGCTATAGACATGACTTCAGCTAGCTTTTATAAGTCTATAGATGCTCAGGGTTACAGAAGCTCAATCAAACATAAGACTGGAATGACAAATGAGGGAAGGGGTTGACAAATAAAGGGATGAGATTACATTAAAGGCAGATTGATGTATATATACATTTGAACACTTCTAATACACCTGAGTGTTTATGTAAGTGCTTAAATACAGTCTTTAGCCATACTGAGATACTCAGATTCTCTGCTCCTAATCCCACAGTCAGCTACTGGTGCTGCACTTTCTCCTGTCGTCTTTGGCAGTCAGGATCTCTAATTTCTTTTAGTTTTAAGAAATTGTTTCAGTCAAATTACTTAATGACTATGGGCAGCACCCATCTGTTTCACAAGTGACTTGCCAATGCACATGTGAGGAAACAGAAAACAACATAGAACAAAATTGGAAGCAAGAAAGCAGGGTAGATGTTCCCAGAAATGCCATCCATCCTCATTGTCTTCTTATGAAAGATGAAGCTTCCAAGCTGAATGTGAAATCAGAGGACTGTTGGAGTATATGGCTGATGATCTGATGTTCTGGGCCGCAATCTTGCTTCCATCTCCTCTCTGGACTTACAAAGGCCTCTTCATCTCAGTGTACCCAGTACACCAGCCTTCCAGCTGGTGCAGCCTTTAGGCAACAATGAGGGGCTCTTTGGACAGGCCATGAAACGTGAATGAGGTGATTAAGACTTCTATTACTTATATTGTGATGCACAATATAGATTCAACACATCAACCTGAGTCACCCTGTGCCTTTCAGAGGAGTTGCTATTTTTGCTATTTGAAATTGACTGAAATTGGGTATTCTGAATGGCAGGCTCTAAGCCTTGAGGACACGCATTTCTATCTTCTCGGTTATGTCAACAGGATCATTAAAATCTGCATTTTAAAACCTTGCAGATCCTAGAAGCAAAAGCAACTTTTTCCACTGACGCTTTTTATAGGATTAAATTGATTTAATGGAGCTTGGGGCTGTGGCAGATTGCTACCATCACCTTAATGCCATCCAAATGGTGGAGTTCCTCTCACCTAGCTTGTCTACATATTAAAAAGAATTTTCCCTCCAAGTGTGTCTAGTGAGCGAGCCTCACCTAATCCCTGAGTAACACCCTAGTTGAAATCACTTTAAAAAATGTTTTTCTTGAATTTTCAGTTTTCTTATTGCAACTTCTGCCTGGTTGCTTTGCTCCCTTTGACAACCTAATAATCTCAACCTGCTCAGGAATAGCACCAGTATAGTAGGTTATAGTGAATAATCCCTGTGCTGGGTCTCTTTCTCACCAGGGGAAAAAGCCAAAAAGTTAATGAAAGGCAAAGGTGGAGGCTCCTTTTCCTTCCTTTCTTCACAGAGTTTGTAGACATGAATGAAAGACTCTGTAGCAGACATCCACTGGATAAACTTTGGCGTTATATGAGACACTACTACCAGAGGAAAGATGTGTATTGAGTATAATAAAATGGGCAAGATAATGTGCAGAGCTGTCAGAGGAAAGCAGGAGAAATTTCTTTGAAGAAAAAGATGCAGGTGTGAGACAACAAAGAAAAATTTTGCCAAAGAGAGGACCTGAGGGAAACCTGTTGGGACACTGCATGCATAAGGTCATTGCATGTTACTCCCAGAGCAACTACTCAAGCAGTGTGTGTCTGACAGAATAGATGGGAGATGTGCTTGAGAGCACGGCTTGCAGACTATACAGGGTGTGAATGTGGTTGTGTGAGTGGTGTAGGCTGCTTTCATGCTGCGTGTAGCAGGACATTAACCATGGAGAAGGAAGAACACACAGAGACAAGCTGGAGAGCATAGGGGACTGTCTGGTCTGGCTGATGCTGGCTGAAGATAATGCATGAACATGAGATCATGAAAGGTGTTTGCTGACAAAAGAACCCCAGGAGTGATTATGGCAATCATCTGTCTAGCTGTGCGACTAACTTGCTAGTAGCCAGCTTGCTGTCACACTAGATAAAGAAAAAACAGAAAAAAAAAAGAACCCCATGGAGTAAGTTGACATATTGGAACAGCTTTTGTAACACATGGCAAACAGGCAGTTAGCAAAACACAGAAGCATGCAGTGATGACCAACACTTCTGACAGCAGCAGGTAAAACATCAGAGAAGTCTGTGATTGCATCGTCCTTTGCCTTTTCTTTCCTTGCTTTATGTCTCCACTGGGGTGTTTCTGACATGCTCAGCAGCAACGCTAAGTGCTGGAAAGCCTGTGCCAGGATCCTCTAGTCCTGCACATTCAGACCACAGACTCAGCAATTCTTCAATCTACAAGATGGTTTTAGAGCTCGTTTTCTTTACAGGTAAGTTGGATTCACTGCTGAGCCCAGATTTGCCTCATCTTACTTTAAGCATCTAAAAAAGGAGCTCAGCCACTTTCAGCTCCTTTAATAGTCAGTGGAAAGAGATCTTGGGATAGGCTATACTACCCTCTAGAGATATTTATGTTTCCCAAGGGTTGCTGTGTTCAAAATTTACAGCCTCAGTTAGGTGGGGTGAGTCTAGGCAGTTTCCCTTCACAATGCTCCAATACAATACCTCTCTCTGGTGGGCTATAAAGTTTCACCAGGGCTCTTTCTTCCCACTTTTCCAAATCCCATATTGATATTTCCTACGCTTTTAAGTGTTACTAACTTTCTGAGCCTGTGTCTTCATTTAACATATGACCAAATAAAGTACTCCACAGAAGTAGCCAGGCAAGGCAGAAAGCGACAACCTTTGTAAATGCTACCAGATTCTTGCAATATTTATGGTCCCCAAAGAAGAAAATGCAAAGACTGAAGAAAAGTCACTCTCCACTCCTTAAGGCAGTTAGAGGATTCATAAATGGTTTTATATATTATTCGAAGTCAGAAAACTTTGTTATGATGAGCTTTGCAGTAGACACTATAAGAGAAATTACATCCATAGAGTACAGTCACAAAGCTCTAGTATTGGATGGTATTAAAAGATTTACTGGGATAACTCTGAGATGGCAGATACATCTATGTGGAGAACATTGAACAGTGGCTGAAGAGAACTGAGGTAATATGAGCATCTAACAAAGACAAATAGCTTTATTTTTTTCCATGTTTGGAGCCAGATAAAAGGGAGTTTGGGGTGGAAACTGCTGTTAATTCTTTGGTTAATGTGTCTGGCTCTTACAAGGCAGTTATGTCCCAGGTGTAAACAGGGCAAAGTTTGGCTCCATATGAATAGAAGTCAGTTCCTGATCCTTGACCTTACTAAGAAATGACAACAAATATCACCAACCAGTCTGTGTTTTAAACACTTGTTAAGGTGTATCATACTCTCCTGCCAGTCAATAACCGCTCTTCAAGATCTATGTAGTGTCCCCAGGCTAAAAAATCTTCTTCAAGATTTCTCTTGTATAAGAAGGTGAAGTACTATCTGGTGAAAAGAAGGATAACTTCACACTTGTCAGCTTCCTATCTGACACAAATATTTCTGCCTTTATCTTAACAACGCCACGCATCAAGGCTTGGATTTTACCTTCTTCTAAAGGGCAGGGGCAGTTTCCAAAGACTAAAGGACAGCATCCAAGCACAAAAAGCCACACTGCACCTCGTATCACCATAGAATCGTGGAATCATTAAGGNATAGTATGCTGTTATTCTCTACCACTGGTGAATCATTGGCTATAAACTAGTTTGATTTTTCCTGCTTCACTGCTGAGAAGTGTGTGGAGATTGTTTTCTATCTTTTTCCTTGAATTCACTGGTGTGCGGAAATGAAGGGTTTGTAATTGAATCACAAAGTTCATTGTTCTCTCAGTTGTGGCAAAAAGATAGCTGTAAGGTGGCTCCAAAAGGCAGAATACCTGTCTGACACCTCCTGGGATCCTCATTCTCATTTCCAGACTTTAAAGGCACCGTATGTGTGTGTAGGAGCTGGGGAATACCAGGGAAAGGATGTGGAGATGGTGCCAGGCCTCGGAGATGTACTGGTAAAACTGCAGATGGGGGGACAGAGAGAGGAAATAAGAGTTTGGAAGATGATCCAGAGAGATTTGGAGTGGGGAGGAGTTTTGGAAAGGTTTTTAAAGTCATGTCTCTGGAAAGGGATGTTATTCAACAGTCATTTTTTCTCCCTTCTACCACTCCATGCATAGCACTGAAACTTTTTCCCTCTTCAGAGTCTCCCATGGATTTCCCCCAAGCTTGTGATATTATAATTAGTGATTTGATCTGTCCAACCAGCAACACAGATGCTCATTTTGGGAGCAGAGCTTTTTCCTTACATGCGGCCAAGAGAGGCAATCCTGGCATTGGATTCTGATTTCATTAATTACTGGGTTGATCGGGAGTAAAGGCTTGCCACTGATTTATGGATTGTTTGGTTTGTATTCAGACCAGGTTGATACTAAAGGACTGAGGGATTGTATTCAACCTCCTAGTAAACCCCTTTATAACTGAAGGGCCAAAGCAGGTTAGAGAAGAACTGAGAAATATGCTTCTCTCCTGCTCTCAGCAGTCCCTCCCACATATTATTAAACATAGTTCTCCTCAAAAAACTATGATATTTCTACATTTTTGCCCCCTACACTAAGCAGTGGCATTATAAGATATAGTCTGCCTCCCAGGACCCAAAGTCCCTGCAGTTAATGATAATGTTCCTCTTGGTTTTAGCAGTCTTTGATTCATACCCTGATTTGTTATTCACTTGACCATGCTCCATTTTCATCGTTTGTGCCACGTGGAAACTTTCACATTCTTCTCCAGAAAATTACTTCTGTCTCTGTAAAACCTCTTGAGATATGTCAGGCACTAAAAACAAGAGCTGGAGCTAAGAATAGAAAAGCAAGATGGTAATCATGACAATAACATCTCCCAGATCACCAGTCAGAGAGAACATTTCTATACACCTTCGGAGAGTTAATGTTCCCCAACCACAACCTAATTATAAGTTACATGGAGGCAGGAGGTTGGGAGTGGGAGAATGGTCTCTTATTGGTCTCTATCACAGCCAATAAGTATAATATAAAAACATACAAACCAGGGGGACTGGCTGGGCCATGTCAGCAGGTCTGAAGGGATGACTGCAGATGAGGTAAACCCCTGGAGCGGGTCATAAGATCAGGAGAAAGAGAGGTAATTTAGTTGGTGAGCAACAAAAGTCTCAACAATGTTGGTGAAAGTCCTTTAGTGTTTCTTCCTTGAACACACAGCTATTGCTTGTGCATAAGGAAGACCTAATTTGCCCGATAAACTCCATTACTGGCTTAACCTCACTGTTTTTGCATTACGTGTAACCAATGCCGTGCTACAGTAGTTTTACAAAATAAAGTTTTGTAAAGAACTCTTCTCTTTCTCTTTGTATTTTTTTTCCTTTTGGTTTTGATGGGCGTTTATAAAATCCCTGACATGAGACCTACCACAAAACTGAGGACAACTGTTAAAATCCCTGCTCATTTTCCTGCTTAACAAACCTTGACATCGGAGCTTCACAGAGCCAAAATCTGGAAAGAAAGATATTATAAAGTTCAGATGTTGGAGGCAGAACTCTACAAGATAAACTGAACCCAAGTAAGAAAGGATAAGAAATTTGGGGAGGGAGAGATGTGAGTGAGAAGTGAAATGGGATAGAAAGACACTAAAAATACAGTTCACAACAAAAATGTGATGTGTACCACTGTGAAAAATATGATACCTCTTCTCCTTTGCCCCTTTAAATCTTTTTGCTGGGATATGCAACGTGCTCAATGAGAAGCCGGTTACAGGATCCCAAAATGACACACCTCCTCCATTGCATTGGGTTTGTTGTGGCTTCCACGTTCTGAGAGTTTGGGAACTGTAACACAGAGACCGCACTTGTTCTCTCTATGCTGTAGGCTTTCCCAGGCCCTGACAAGAGGTGTGCTTCTTCACAGCAGGCTGTGTCCTGGTGTGCTTTCACTGATACTAATCTGGATTTTGAACTCTCTGGAAGTGGCTAATCCAACATGGTAAATTATTTCAGAGGCTAAATTCCTTCACATACAAAAACCCCTGCTGAAAGGTGGCCTGCTTCAACTTGCCACTATTGTACCTAGTCTGGTAGGAGTTTTGTTGTCATGCTTCTGTCCTCCAAAAACAGCAGACAAGTGGTCCACTCTCCCATAAGTGGGTAAAGACAATCTTTTTAATTCCTTTTCAGAAGTGCCACTCTCCAGCACTGAAAACCTGTCCTGGTTTCAGCTGGAATAGGGTTAATTTTCTTCCTAGCAGCTGGCATAGTGCTGTGTTTTGGATTTAGTATGAGAATAATGTTGATACCACACTGATGTGTTAGTTGTTGCTGAGCAGTGCTGACACTAGCCAAGGACTTTTCAGCTCCCTATGCTCTGCCAGGGGCACAAGAAGCTGGGAGGGGGCACAGCCGGGACAGCTGATCCCAACTGACCAAAGGGCTATTCCATACCATACGGCATCAGGCTCAATATAGAAACTGGGGGGGAGGGTTGGCTGGGGAACAGTGATCGCTGCTGGGTGTCAGTCAGCAGGTGGTGAGCACCNTTTTATTATTATTTTAGTTCAATTGTTAAACTGTTCTTATCTCATCCTCCAAATTTTCTTACTTTTGCCCTTCCAATTCTCTCCCCATCCCACCAGTGGGGGAGGGCGAGCGAGCCGCTCTCTGGTGCTTGGTTGCCAATGGGGGCTAAACCACAACGAGGTTATGGTTGTGACCTGTTTCCTAGGTCAAAAAGATGTATCAAGGGTATGTGTGGTAACCAGAAAACACTAAAGGATGTGGAGTGGTAAGAAGGTGTTGTAAACCAAACACTGCAATGCACTGCAGTGTTTAGATTGTTCCCAGTATCCACATACTTTTGGTGGATTTTGATGTCAAGACCTATCAACTATGTTTGTAAGGGGGTGTGACCTTTACACAGGGAACATCATGATGCTTTTCCCTTTTTTTGCCACAGAAACTACCTACTGATTTTCATGAGGCAAGATGCGGTTTCCAAAGTGTTGGCTTTGCCTAATACTGCACTTCAGTTTATTTCTACAGGTCCCAACTCCAGGAATCACTTAGACTCAGTGATGCCATATCTGTGTGGGGCACCTGGCTTAGTGGTCTACTTGTCATGGGAAACCCTTTTAGTCAGTCAGCAGCTCCAAAGGGCAGATAGGAGAAGAGGAATTGTCCTCGGTAGAAGATACGTTCTCTCTTTCTATCAGTCAATTACATTAGGTACCTGGGATGAACTAAATTCTCAATTAATTTTTTGCTTAAACAGTTTGGCATTTCTGGTATACAGGGACTTTCTTTAGAAGTCTGCTTGTTTGTGGGATGTGAATAACAAAAGACATAGATAAAGTCTCATATGAGCATAAAGACAACAATATAAGAACAATCATGTTGGGACACAGCAATCTTCACATATCATGTGTGCAACAGTGCCCACCAGCATATGTCCATGGAGAATTATAAGAGGCGGGCAGAGATGATAACTCCCCAGAGTACTGTCTCAGCCTTCATTGGCTTCTTGGTCCAGAGGGTCTGGTTTTGTGCAGGTTGAATGGATTTTCTTTTATAAATATTGTCCAATGTTGGCCTCCTTGCCAAGGCATGTTAATGATTTTCCTGGTTATCATTGGTTCTATATGCCTAGATGGTGCCAGACAGAGTTTGGATGTTGTGAACAGGTGTGACTTAGCATACCTTTTTGGAGGTACTAAACTTACAAGTAAGGCAGATTTTGAAGTTGTGCTGTTTTTTTCTGGGATAGATTCAATTTTTTCCATGGTAATTTGCATGGGGCTATGTCTTGGATTTGTGCTGGAAAGTGTTGATAGTACAAGGATGTTTTCATTATTGCTGAGCAGTGCTTGCACAGAGCCAAGGCCTTTTCTGCTCCTCACCCCACCCCACCAGCAAGCAGGCCAGGGGTGCACAAGAAGTTGGGAGGGGACACAGCTGGGACAGCTGCCCCCAGCCGACCCAAGGGATATTCCACATCATCATGCTCGGCATTCCACATCATGCTCAGCATATACAGCTGGGGATAAAAGAAGGAAGTAGGAGGATGTTTGGAGTGATGGAATTTGTCTTCCCAAGTAACCATTACGCAGGATGGAGCCCTGCTTTTGTGAAGATGGTTGAACACCTGCCTGCTGATGGGATGTAGCAAATGGTTTCGCTTTGCTTGTGTGCACAGTGTTTGTTTTACCTATTAACCTATCTTTATCTCAACCCACGAGTTTTCTCACTTTTACTCTTCTGATTCTCTCCCCCATTCCACTGAGCGGGGAGTGAGCAAGTGTTTGTGTGGTGCTCCATTGCCAGCTGGGTTTAAACCACAAGAGAAGTGTATTAGTAATGTTATAATGCTCTGTTCAAGATAAGAACCCTCCTTTTTTTGACACTATCCTAGATACAAAGAAACCTGCCATCAGATAGAAATTAGTTGTCTGGGTTAATTAAAGTAAGTATGATGTACAGTCTTTTATACGATATAATGATATTACATCATGGAGTATGACAATACAGTCTGAAAGCTAAAGGAAAAAAATGGCAATATTACTGGAAATATTGCTTTAATTCTATCTCTGAGATCCATTACAATCTGTCTTTTTACATGTGTCTTTTTTTCCCTACTAAAATATTTTGTTAACCTTAAAGAACATCTTTGGCCTTCAGAGGCTTTGTATGTGGCTTTCAAAAGGACACTTTAAGAGAAAGCTGTGAATTCTGTAACCTGACTTTCCAAGCATTGTTCCAATCATTAGGTGGTCCTTTATTTAAAGAAAATATAGAGAGAGGAAAAATAAAGCAAGAAAGTCGAAAAAGAAGGGGGGAAAAGGTCCTTTTTGAGCCTGGGGAAAATAGTGATTTAAAAACCGTATTTCTGCTTTTCTCTACTAGTGAAATCAAGTGGATTTACCTACAAAGAACACAGCCTATGGGTTTAAACTGGCTTTATATAAACGCTTTAAGTAGAAACACCATATTTGTCCTATAGATCAAAATATCAACAGTAGACAGTCATTTATCTTCAACTCTAGGACTAGAATGGATATTGTTTCTCTCATTAAGAAAGCTGGTTTATCCCAGGGGAGGCTGGGGGTTATGGTTTCAACCGATGCTCATTTGTCATATTTACATTGCTGGTTAGAGGCATATATATTTAGGTAATCCTTGCTGCCTGAGGTCAGTATCATGCCTCCCTTAAGAGAACTAGAGGTTTATGAGGAGAAAAAAAAAAGAGGCATTCCTTAGGGAGAAAAAAGATTAAGACCAAGATTGTTTTAAAACCTGGAGACTTCTAAGGTGCTGGATTATTGTTTGAATCAGAAAAGGTATCATAAGGTGGACATGTCACTCTGGACTTGTCATCTTCTTCATTGTCTTGGCCAAGAGCCCCAAAACAAAGAGAGAACACCTGAGCCTGCAGAGTCAGGGAAAACTGCTTTAGAAGAACATAAACTGTCCCATTCACTTCGAGGAGATGTTGACTGACTATTGATGTATTTACATCAATATGTTGATGTATTGTTGACATTTTGAACTATTTCACTGCTGATAAGGAAAGAAGGAAGGGAAAAGAAGCTGTGTATCCTGACGAGCTGCACTTTTCATGGAGCACAAATGTCTGGCACAGAAAGGACAACGTATGATGGAAACTGTCACCAAGAGCATTGCAGAATGTGACAACAGATGCGAAAGCAACATAGGAAGCTCCAAAATGGGAGACCCCAGCATGATTCCTCAATGATGCAGTGCAATATTTCACTTCAACGGGCCCAGCAGATAAACACACCAAAGTAACATGAATGGTCATGAACTCAAAGGGTCTAGTGGTTTTGGTTACAGCATTCATTGCTATTTTGAAAATTTGCCTTTTGGGCAAAGGGATGGATGTCAGTCTACAAAACACATCCTGAACCACTACATCCCATCTTTAGTAAACTTTAAGACTTTTTTTTTTTTTTAAATTCTGTGCAGATCACTGTGCCAGTAGTGGACAACTTCACTGGCTTCCTGGATCACCACCAACAGTGTATGGAGCAGTCTGAACCATTGATAAGCCACAATTTTCAGCACCTGCTGGCAGCTTGCAGGTACTCCAGTAAATTGTTACTGCTTTCTAGTGTGCTGCTGCCACTCCTTATTACTCCCATTCTTCAACATACAGCAATTTTTTTTATTACGCTAAGTTATTGTGTAGTCAGAGCAGCTGGTAGATGATGGCACTAGATGGTACCAAGGAACTATTGATGAGCTGTATAACTTTCCAGATCTAAGTCATCTATTCTTATTTGTCTTGGTTTAGTTGTATCTAAAATTAATTACTTATCTGCTGGCTCCACTAAATAAAATGTATTTGGTGGGTTTAATCCAAATATGAGTGGTCATTCATCAAAATACTGTGCTGGCGCTAGGGTTGGTGCTTTCTTCAGGGAGACAAAAAACTACAAATAATGTAGACTGAGCTAGTTTCTCTTCACTAGAAAAGGGCCCTGCAAGACACACCTAAAGCATATTGGTTTGTCCAGTGCAATGGAGGTGCTTTCCCAGCTGTATAGGTAAACAGAGCCATCAGACTCTGAGGCTGTCGCTCTTATGTATTTCATCACTATTGCATTAGATTGTAATAAAATGACCAAAGAAGCTTTAATAAAACCACAAACATGGTAGGATTCTACACAGCACTTTTTCATTTTTTTTCTAGAGATGGGAGAACAAATCCTGTTGCTTAGCAAAGGTCATTTTTTCAAGTATCACATATGTTCAGTGGTTAAGTATTTCATTACAGTGCAGATAAAAGCCCCAGCTGTCTCCAGTGGTTACTGATGCCATGTTTTATTTATTACCTTTTGTAACTTTATTTATCATAAAGGACACCTGGGTGTCCTTTTCTTAACCTCCAGTTGAGTTTAATTCTGACTGGCAATACAATCCAGTGCACCCTCCCCCCGCCCAACCAACCAACCAGAAAACAAAACAAAAAACCCCACAAACCACAAATATTCTTAAAATTTATCCTTAAAATCTTCAATTACATGATTTATTTAGGTTTATTTCTACCAATAAACTGGGAGTATGTACTTTTCTCATAGGAAAAGATCTGAATGATCTGCTATATATTACTGTGTAAAAGCAGATCACGAAATGCACTGGCATTCCTAGGTACCAGCGTTATCTCTAAAGAGAGAATATTAAGAGATAAATATTATCTTTTGCTGCACAGACTTTCTTTTGGACAACATTACAAAGAAAAAAAATATTTTCTTGGAAAAATTCAGAATTCAAGCTTGGGCAGACTACTATTTTCAAGTATCCTAAGGATAAAATTTGAGCTTCAAAGGAACAAAGTGGAAAAATACCTCTGTCAAAGATTATTAAAAAAAACCCAAAACAAAACAACAAAACCTAAACCAACAAAAATCTCTCGGGCCAGTGGATAGTTTGATATTTCACTCTATTCCTAAAACTAACAAGCAGAATGCATCCAAGCACCCATCTCCTCCCATCCTCCTCACTCTCTTTGGACAGGGAAGCAGTGGCTTTAACAACCCTCAAGGTAGAGGGGCTGCAAAAATCTTCTTGATGGCTTAGACTGTACCAGGAGTGAGATGTTTTCTGTATTTTAAACCTATGTGATATGAAGGTGTCAAAAAGAGATTAAATCTTTACGTCATTCCCATGTCTTTCACTGGGCAAACCCAGACACTGTCTTTAAACTCCTGTCTTATTTGGGGGAGGTTGGGGTTCACATCTGGGTCCAAAGACCATGCAAGAAAATCAGCAATTTCTGCTGAGTACAGAAGCACTGGTGGGCAGGGATGTGTTTGAAGCTCAAATCTTAAAGCAAATTATAAGAGGGACAAGCCAAACATTATCACGTAATTTGTAAAGCGTTCACAGACCCCATACACACACACTGTTTTTCTGCCATGGCAATTAAGGTGTGACAAATGGTTGTAAGAAAGCAGAAGGGGCTATGACAGGAAGGATGAAAGTGTGCACAATGGGATTACACAGTATCACAGACTAGCACTGTGTGTGTTTAGCAGGGGAAAAACCAAAGGTCTTTTTAGAAGTAAAAATTCAGTAGTAATCTGGGCTGTGTAATTAGTCAAATATAATTAAACAATCTTCAAATTTGCAAAAGACACCACAGAGAGAAAAAGAATTATCTGTTCTGTTTTCACTATAGGTAGAAAGCAATGCACACGCTTTTCAGGAAGGAACTTTTACACCTGATTTTACATTAGAGAAGCCTTATGATAGGAAGGACAGCAAGGCTTTGGAAGACATGGTCTGTCCTCAGGAATGTAAAGGCAACCCCTAAGCTTGGGTGATTTCAAGAGTAGCAAGCACTGATAAACATCTGTCAGAAAGACCTGTGTCTGGTTGGCTCTGCAAGGGACCAACCAAATGACCCACTGGATCTCTGCAAAGCTTTGTTCTATGGCTCCACAGTCCTCTGATACCTATCAAAACCAACCACATCTCCTGGGGTTTCACAATATCCTACAGCAAGTGAGAAAAAGCGTTCCCTTCCCCTCCCTCTTGCTCTTGCACTAGGTATGGCTCCAGGACTGATCCCTCGGACAAGATGGAGACTGACACATTTGTCAGAAAGATTTTAACCGTGAGATGGAGAAGCAGAAAACAGTACTGAAAACTGTATGCCACGGAAACACCTATGCATAGGGATTTCCAGTGATGCTTTCAGGAGTTTAATGCTGTATGAGGGAAACTTTCAGATATAGTCCTGACCACTGTTTTCTTCCTGGGAGCCTGAGGGAGATTTCAGCAAGCCAATGGCATTGACCAAACGCCGCTGGTGTGAAGGCTTTCTTGCTTCAACACAATCCCACTTCAATTCAACCTGAATTTAACACTGGTGGTGTTAGTTGAGGGAGTTCACTGAAGATATCTGTGCCCAAGGCCACATAAGCACTCAGACCCATGTCTTTCTACCCCAGTAGATGGAAATAATTAATTTTCAGTGGAATGGTTTGAGACACCTCCATGACACTCGCCACTCCCACATCTCTCTCCGCACCTCCAGACTGCTGAAAGCTTTTGAGAGGATGTGTGTATGGTTGCATCTCAGCAGTCTTTTGAAATTGAAGGGCAAAGGAAAGCAACAGGTCCCAATTCTTACTGTATATATATGCTTAGTCCTGTCTCTGAATCTCCAAATTATTCAAAAGATAAGGTGATTGTTAGGATAAAAAGATTAAATCTTAAAGGGCCCATGTATCTACTACATATTTCCTTTCCACCTCTGAGAAGAAACTACTTAATCTAGTCACTGGCTAAATAAACGTGTGTGTACATTGAACTGTTTTATGTGCGCGCGCGTCAAGCAATCCATGCACAGCTCAGGGAAAAAGAGTGAACAAGACTTTTTCACCACAAATACATCCCTTCTTTCCCAAAACACCCCTACCATTATTAATGACATTCTATTAACCTGCCTTGCTCCCACCTCTTCTACAGAAATTTCTGTAGTTATCTATCTACCTCCATCACACAGACAGGAAACTTTGATAAATTGCTGAGATTCATTTGTATATCACTTGAGGCAGATGAGAGAAATCTTTTTAAGAGTATCTCATGTCCCACAACAAAAGCTCATGAAACTTGTGAAGGGGAGATACGCCATAACAGAACTGACTTCAGTGCCACGCCAGGTACTGTGTCCCCCCATACCACTCAGCCCACAGTACTGGGCCAGTGGAAAACCACAGGAAAACACAACTGCTAGCCTGAAGGGTTTGCCAGACAAGGACAGGAGAAGATGAGACCTGAGTCCATGCTGTTTTCTCCGGGTGACGAGATTCAGTGAATTCCCCAAGCCTGCACAGAAACTTTTGGCAAATCTGGCCTTCTATTCTGTGTGTCTTGCATTCCTCTTCCCACTGCTAACCAACTAATGCTATTGCTGGGCTGTAAGACATGAACCATACAGGCCACAATTCTGACCCTATGATTTTTCTGATTTCAAAATGCTTTACTGTATGCTGGGGCTTTCCTATGGTCTACATTTTTTGGCTTACTTTGCAGGAAAACCAGAGCAAGGTGGAGACTGCTGCTTACCCACAAACCATCCTGACAGAGGCAGGAAATGTGGCGATGAACAATAGCCCCTGAACAATAGCCTCTCACTGCAAACATACCCTTAGACAATGAGTCCAGTTAGCCCTGGAAATTTTGACAGATGGCTCTTTGAATCAGACTGGATTTCCAGTTCTATTCCGATCTAGTCTAATGCAAAGTCGATAAAATTTCTAGTGGGTGAAGTAATCTACAGTCGTACAGCCTAAGGAGTATCTGTACCTGGAAGTACTTGTGAGTTGGTACAGCCGCCTTAGGTGTCCACCAACACAGACTGTGTGGTTATCTGCGGCTGTAATCAGTGGATGGAAAAAAATAGGATCTGCAGCAGTCCCTCAAGGACCCGTTAATTTGCTTTCTCATTTTTTGGCTTAACATTGTGTATAAGCACTTAACGTGGATTTGAAGGGTACAATTCCCTGAATGCACCAAACAAAGCAGCAGCCTCTAAATTTGAATTTCCCTGGAGCTGGGGAGAAAAAGGTTTTGTCAGAACTAATAACGGGTGAATCCCAAAATAGGCTGTGAAGAGAAATTGTCTAATCCTAGTCATTTCCCCTGACAGCCAGCTCCACTTTTGCTGGGAGATTCTGCCTGGAAATATTTTATTCCATAACATGTTTTGTCTATATGGACCTATTTCAATACAGTTCCACTCTTGGAGACCCATCTGAAGAACTGCAGCTCCACATGTCAACCATTAGATAGTCAAGTCTGGAAATGTTAATTTTGGCTTTGGTGTATTCTCTATTTTTACTTTAATTTGAGGAAATCCCCAAATCAGTCAGCTAGAAAACACTTACCCGCAGTGGAGGCTGGAGGTTTTTAGCAGAAAGGGCTTTAGTAACAAAAAATAAATCATCACAATAATAAAGAACTGAATAGCAACATCAGGGAACAAATACATGCAGCAAGATTCTTTCCAAAGCAAAGCACTTCTCATCGTTGTGCAAGATGCATTAGCATCTTTAATAGCACGTTAGGAAACAGTTTATTTCTTTTAGGGAGCAGACCTAATTCATCAGCGAAAACATATGTCTTCCCATATGATTTAGCATCTGGGTCTCCGGTGTAACACACCGTTGGAGTCAACAGTTAATGTCTCAGTTCCGCCCCGCTAAGAACTATTACTTACTAGACTGTATTCCCACGGTGCCTTCTCTTTCCTGAAAGGTATATACATCCACTGCCGTTCAAAGAGTGCCTACGCAGAGTCCTTCAGTTTTAGATGGAAGCTCTCTTTGGACCAAGGAAAATAGCTCCTTAATTGAGTAGCTGAGACTGCCTAGCTGTTTCAGTAATTAAGTCTCAGACCACATGGTCGGCTGGACCTTTCCGAAACTCTGTTTATGCTGTAAAACAACTCATGTGAGGCAAAATCTTCCACATTTCAGCATTTTGCCTTCAGGCTAATGCTGTAATTACGTGAAAACCACACTGTATCCCTAAGGATGGATCTTTTTATTCACAGAGCAAACAATTTTACTTATTTATTTATTTCACTTGAATGAAAAATAAAACATTGCTCTTTTTTATTGTATATTCAGTAATATGCTTAAGGCACATTGTTTGGATGAAGTATGTGTAAGGATGCTTCCCCGTGAAACGTAAAGTAATACTGACATTATAAAATCTTAAATTGTCAGTTTTCTATGATATTTGCTGAATTTTAGAAGTGCTGAATGTGGTGATAATCTATTCTATAGTTTCTTAAAAGTATGCATTAGATTTGTGCCCATGAAAAGTACATGAGATCTACAAGTACAGCTGTAAATGAGGTGGTTAAACTAAACAGTCAAATCCAGCTCCAACCTGGAGGTTAGATTTGCAGTTTTAACAGAGGGTGAGAATCACAGAGAGTTGAAATAATTCCTTAATGTCATGAAAGACACCTGCATTTTCTTTGCCTTGGTCCCCCTTTCTTTAAGACTAAGACCATTCCTTTACCTCACTGCAGACTGGAGAGGATGAATGCATTGATGGTGGCAAGGTCATTAAGCAGTCAAATAATGGGAAACAAATAATTATTGTGCAGTTATAAATATTTGGTAGAGATAAAGAGAGGCCAGGCAAATTATTGCTTTTGAAGTAATTCCATCTTTTTAAACAGTCACATGGAATATTAAATGCTGTTTTAGGAAGTTGTATTTTTATTCAGAAAAACTAAAGAAACGGTAGGTTATGAAATTAATAAGTACTATTTAAGTTCCTTAAGGCAGATGAGACTTTATTCTTACCTCAATTGCTCTCAAGCATAGTAGAAACAAGATCAAGGACAGATGTCAGTATTTTTTTCCAGGGAAACCCTCTTTTCTCTCTGCTTTATCTATGACATCCATTTTTTATCTATAGTTTTATTTATAAGATTTTTAACTGCACAATTTATTTTTGTTAACTGTGCCTGTTTGTTGGGTACTTCATTTAACATTAAACAGTAATATTTTGTATTCATAGATATCATACTGTGAAACATTGTTTGAAAATACC
This sequence comes from Scopus umbretta, assembly GCA_013400535.1. Taxonomy (NCBI): domain Eukaryota; kingdom Metazoa; phylum Chordata; class Aves; order Pelecaniformes; family Scopidae; genus Scopus; species Scopus umbretta. The sequence continues at coordinate 20,696 of VZTL01030615.1, forward strand.
TGAGAACATACCTTGATTTCTCACATTAGAAGACACTTGATGTGAAAACATCTTCATGGTCTTATAAAAAAATAATCAAAGGAACGCAGGAGTTTGCTACGAGGTTACCTGCTCTTGTTAGTCCATTTAGAGGAATCATGTAGCCTTTCCCCAAGAAAAGCAAAGCGCTATACGCTCATTTCACTCCTATGTCCAAGGTCAATGCATTATGCCATCTGCTGTAAAAACTAACAGTTTCTCCAGTGAATAGTCAGTTTCTGGTTGCATTAGTATTTGCTGTAAAAAAAGCCTTGGTGTAAACCACAGGTCTTTTAATATATCTACTGTTGCCTTGATGGCTTCTGGGTTTTATGTAATTGCTGCTACTTTCCAGAGGTAGCTGCAAGGCAAGGCATCTCAGAGCAGGTAGGAAGTTTTAAGCTTGGAAGGAAAAACGCAAACCTGAAACTACATTCAGTTAACCTACTCTGCCTATTAGGATTCAAGGCATGCTGCATATTAACATCATCACCAGATACCTTTTAACAGAAGATATGAATTGAGGACAAAAGTAGGGGAATTCTAAAGCAGATTGCCTTGTGGTGTAGCTTAGTTACAATTTTTTGGGTTCCCCCCTCACTTTGATCTGTGCTCTTTTATCAGTAAGGGCTCTGCCATGTACAGCAACAAGCAGACATGTTGTTTCTTTCCTACTGAATACTACTCTGGTTTATTGTCTTTCATCGAGTTCCTTTACGAACTCTTTCTGATCTCTTCATCAAAGATAGAGACTTCAAACAATGATGGTGTGAGAGAAACATTATGTGTTTCAAGAGCACGATGTGATCCATAAACATATTTCCCTGCCAAGCGTGCTGGCTTTGCTACTCACCGAACACTAGGATGCTGAACACTTGACTTATTTATGTATTGGTAATTGTTTCTCCCTTTATGTGCCAAGACCGGATGCCTAAAATGTGATAACTGGAAAATGTGAAAATGTGATAACTGGAAATATGAGGACTAGTAGCTGTGCATAGTTTACTTTCCCAACTTTTTGCTCCCTCTCTGCTGCTGGGTCTGCAGAAACAAAGTATAGCAAACAGGTCATTCTGCAGAAGGCAGTTGTAATATTTCAGGAGCTATAGGTGATAAAAACCTGAACACTTTCATTTTCTGATCTGGGGTCTCAGCAAAATGTGGGACAAAACAACCTCCTTTTCTGACATATCTTCTCTCCGTCTTCTCCCCACTCCCCACCTGCCACTCCCCCAGAGAAAGTAAAAGGGCATAAAACTGTCAGCTATCAAGTGACCTGAGAACTTGGGGTGGGAGGGAATTTCTAAATGAGGAAGGTGAAATCACTGAGTTTTTCCATAAAATCAAACAAAACAGCTGAGCACGTACAGTGAAGTAACTGAAGCTCATATGGATGAAAATGCTAAGGTCTTCTGCAGAGTACAGCTTAGTCCCACATAAAGGAACTAAAAATGGGTTTTTCTGCGCCATTTTGGAGGTGCACAATTCAGCCATCTCCATATGAAATGAGCATTTAGGTTCTCGTTATAACTAACAGGAAATAGACCCTATAGTCAGTAGAGTCAATGGAAATAAGGATGTGACTCAACCCAACACACATGAACATCTTCTTTTAAGAAGAGGTGAACTTCACGCACTGTCTATGTGGACTCCCTCTCCATGTGTGTCAGGGAGCCCAGGCTGGCATGCAGAATTGGGGTGGGACAAACCTACACTGCGGACACCTACATTTAAACACAACATTGAGGATTTACCTGCTTTGATAGATACAGATTTTACCTGGCTGGGGCCTAATGAACTGCCTCTTGACTCTCACTGTAGCCTTGCATTCATTTGCATCATTACTAATACTCTTTCAAAATGACGCTAAAACCAGGAAATGCAGAGAGATGTCAAAGTTTATTGGGTTGCGTGCAAGGTTTGATGGCAAGAAACTTAGGTTTGATTATCAATGGTGACAGGCTGAGGATTATGTCAAATTCACCTGCCCACGCATGGTCACTTTTGAATCCATCCCTCCTTGCTGTATTTACACAGGATAGCCCTGAGGGCTGAAGCAGCCTTTTAGAAAGTGCATCTGCAACCTGTAGCACAACAGGGCTCTGATCTCAGTGCAGAGTGCCAGCTGCTATCATTGTAATAGCAAAAAGCTGTAGAGGGAAACAGGGGAGATCTTATGTGTCTGCTACCAGGAATATAAAAATAGAGGGAAACAAGCAGAGAGACAGATGGTGGAAACAACAGACAGGATAAGTAGCATTAATCTAATACACTTTAGTAATATAAAAGTTGGGTTTCTAACCTAAACGAGTTCTTCAGTAGGCAAGTGAAACAGACTGGAGCCTCCAGAAGCTAAATCTTTTCATTGTAATACAGGTAACTAAAACGGGATACAGATTGCACATGCTTCAGGAACAATTTGCCTAAAATTCAGCCTATAATCTTACCCCCGTCAGTGCATCTTGGTCCCTTTCCCAAATGGAAGGGCTAAAAGCCGTGTGGTTTTAGAGTGTTCTATAGGACAGCTGTGAACCTCAAAAGCTTGGGTTGAAATTAAGACTACTTTTGAACTAAGGAATTTTCTAACATGATATGCTGGGATGTCAGCCAACACAGCTATTTTATTAGATGCAAACCAGTTTATAATCCATGTTTTCATCTTTAATAAAAATATGGTATTTCCCTACTGTTCATCTAAAAAAAGCTTTTAAAATTTTCATTATGAAAAATCTCAAAAAAAGTTGCCACTGGTTTTCCCCCTCTCTACCTTTATACTGCCTGTAAATCAGATGCAATAACAACTTCTGAGAAGCTGGAAAGAGCATATTTATCTCCCTGGGAAAGCTGTGAGGATGACAGCTCAGTGCTTCAGCAGCGTCAGAGCTGTTACATTTCCATTCATTAACTTTCCCTTTTCCTATATAAAACCACGTAATTGGGACTTCCCTTAGTGGAAACATTTAGTGCATCTTTAATGGGCAACTCAGGATCACAGCACTTTAAGCCTGAATCTAAGAGTTATTGAGAGCTTCCTGAGAGCTGCCAAATGCTGCATGTTCCCATAGACTCAGCATCTTGCAGGATTAGATTCTCGTAATATTTTTAGTGCTAATAATGTCAAATCCTCTGTAGTACTTTTGTAATCTATTTACAAAAATGTCACATGCAGAGCTTCTCCAAAATTATCTGACTATTCGTTTTTTCAAGTACAGTTTCTCCAAGCCTAAAGTTTTTATAATGTCTTTTTTTTTTTTTTTTTTAACCTTCCTCCAGATGAAGTTTCTGGGTAAAATAAATGAGATAAACAAGTGCTATTTCTGCACTGCTTCTGGTGTGGTTGAGAGTGACAACTAATCACTGAAGCAGATGAACAAAGGTTTCATCACAGTGATCTTGATCCACCAGTACCCACTTAGCTGGACATGTGGTAAGCAATTTTGGATTTGTCAGAATTTTAGTTTCACACCTATGAGATAATTTGTTAATTTGTTTGAGGTTCACCTGAACCTACAGCCTTCAGAAGAGAAGGATGGATCAGAGTTAGAGCACCACTCGCTGGGACTCTGAGCATTTTTATGTCATTCTGCCATGGGTTTCATGCACAAATCATGGTCTGAAAGTTCAGCACCCAGAAAATGAGGAACACGTAAGGAATAAAATGAAGAACATATAAGGAACAAGTATCACAGAAGAAGGAACTCACCATGACCATAAGTGAGCTTAGAGGGGCCAGAACCTGTCCAGAAACATCCAAGTGCACCTTATCTTAAAGAGGAAGCCACTCTCTGATCGCCCATGATTCCTTTCCTGATAAACTTTACTTACCTGAAGTAAGGTGTCCCAGAGACACAGCCTCCTCCTTATGTGGCGCTGCTACATTCCCAGAGCAAGCTGGGGATTTTTCACATAATAAACTGATATCATAATGCTTGAGAAATGTTGCTGTGTGTCCTTGACCCTAAAAATATTATTTAAATTTGCACCTCCCACAATAAAAAGGGTAGAACTGAAACAAATCCCTCAACGTGCCTATTACTAAAAACTGCTATGCCAGTGCAATCATCACATGGGCACTGAACCAAGCAAGACTGAAAATATGTCTATTTTCTGTTTCTAAAAGCAATTGGGAAAATTCAAAAGTCAGTCACTTTAATATGACGTCTTGTTTTATTCATGTTTTCTACAGCTCCTGGTATTCAGACCCACCCCACATCCCCAGACCCCCCCCTTGCTGTGATAAACCAACACATACAATAGGCCAACACAAAGGTATTAATCAAAGAACTATCACTATGGACAACTCAAGTTCCTGTTGCCAGAACCGAGGAAGCCCTCTTAATTGGGGGATGTGGTACATCTTTAACCATTTAAATACCATAGAAAGCAATGGAGACAAAGGATGCCTCTTGCCATGCTTGGGGGAAGTACAAACACATTGTTTTCCTTCTATGTTTAGTTCTTTTATTCTTTGTGCTGCTTTACTTCAAGTATCCCCACTCTTCTCTCTTACTACCTGCAGCTCCAGACCAGGTACAAGAGGGTAGCAGATACTCCCAGAGAGGACNTAGTGTCAGCACTGCTCAGCAACAACTAAACCATCAGCGTGTTATCAGCATTGTTCTCCTACGAAGTCCGAAACACAGCACTATGCCAGCTACTAGGAAGAAAATGAACTCTGAATCAAGCTGAAACCAGGACACTGGAGAAGATGCTTTTCTTTCAACCCTCCCTCTCTCACTATATGGAACAGTGACCAAAAGTGTTTGTCTTTATGCAAGTCTGGACCATGTTTTCTTTAAAGTTTTCTGACAGCATGTCCCAGAGGCTGACACACTGAACACACTGTGTTTGATGCTGTTCATGGAGTGCTTGAAAATTGCTGTGGAAAGGGGGTTAGAAACATCTGGTCACATATTTGCCAGGATCTTCAAAGGATCAGGGATCTGCTTCTGCAAAGGAGGACACGTAAGGGAATAGTAAATCCAGAAGCAAAGATTCATGTCAGAATTGTATGTCAGGAGGGACGCTGCTGTGCTCAGCTTGTGTGACATTTACAGTAACACAGTCCATATTAATTCAACTCCAGCTATTCCGTTCCTTAGCTGACTACCCCATCTAATTCACAGTGGAGAGGAATGCAGCTCTTTAGTTATAGGACAGTGCAGACCTAGGAACATCAGCTTGAGAATAAATGTAAGCTGGAAATTCAGAAAAAGTTTCTAAACTCCGGAGCAGTGAAATTCTAGGATAGCCTCTGGCCAGAGGCACGGCATAAAAATGTCTGAGTGCCTTGAGACAGAATGTGAAGAGTTGTCAACAGGGTCATATGAGGTAGTTGTCTGCAATAATTGGATCTGGATTTGATGACACTGGCAATTTCTCCAGCCTTATGCTCATAATTAATGCTGAGTCCCATGAAGGACACATGATGAAGACGACTGGAAATGTTTTATATGATAAATTCATTGTTATTTGATCAGGCTGGATTCCACATGGCTGGAGAGAAACATTTTCCAGTACTGATGACATTTGAAATGGTTCAGGAAAAAAAAAAAAAGATGGTTATTAATAGATGTTTCTTAAGTCTACATACACCAGGCAGCAATGTTTTTTTTTAAATGATGTGTGTTTCAGAGACCAGATGTCTTCTGTTGTATTAGTGCAGTAAATTTAAGTTTGGTTGGTTGGTTGGTTGGTTGTTTATAAAGGTCAATCTATCTTCAGACACAAAATAAAGAAACCTCAAATGGGATCCTAATCATCCTATGCGCCCTTTCTAGTTTTTGGGAAGAGGAAGGCACAACAGGATGAGTCTGTTCACTCTAAAATTGCAGTTATGCTCTGGAGCTACCCCTCTCCACCAAAACTCAAGAGAAAATAGTAACAGAAACGGAGTCATCCCAAACTCCCTAAAAGAGCCATGTCCATAAGATTTTTTTTTCTTTTTTTTAATTAAAGAAGAATTGTGTTAATTAATAAATTTAATATTGGGACCATTATGTTTTATGTCCTAACTTTCTGAGTCAAATTCTTTGCTCTAATAAGCATTGCACTCACCTTACTGATTCAGAGTTGTGAGGACTCAGAAAGGCACAACTCTTGGGATTAATTTTTACCATTCTCAAGTGATTAAAGCCAGGACTGCATCACCGTTGGAGTTTGCAGATGGAAACGCTGCTTGGAGCATGGGAAGTTCGAATTAGAAATAATTTATAATTTCTTGATTTGGAATCAGCGATGAGGGTATTTTCTTACTAGAAATCAGAAAACAACCACCAAACTCACTTTGGTTAGCCAGTTGCTTTTATCATTGTCCAAGAGAAAAGTGTCTGAGAAAAGAAAATGGAGTTACGTGATGTTTCCAGGAATACAGTAGTAGAACCCATGCTTCTTGTGTCTGTAAGATAACCCCACAATACTGGCTGATAACTCTTTATGGGACCAAAAACTAAAATATTTTGAAACTTTGGCACAGTAGGACACATTTTTATTCATATTCCCCCTTACCTTGTCCATGCCACATATCAGTCTCAGTACATTACAGCAGCTTTTATAGTTTGTCACCTTGTTACCACACTTACTTGATCTTTTAGTACACTCTGACTTTGCTTAAATTACTGCTGGATAAAATACTTTATGCTGCTCTCAGCCTCATCCAGCTAAATACAACTCCTGAAAATGTTCTGTCCTATTTTGCCTTTTACGGTTCTAGACAAGGTGAAAAACGATCTTATTTCCTTAGGTTTATTAGTAACATTAATAATAAGAATACTTTGCTGAGTTTTGATTTGAGATTTTTAAAAGCAGTTTGCAGTTATTCATTAGACTTCCTACGGACCTTGCAAGTAAGATTTGCTTTATTTTGGAGATGGGAAGACTGAAAGGTAGAGAAGTTAAGTGTTTGACCATGGGTCTCTCTGACAAAGAGAGGTTAACATATCTAATTCCCAAATTGCTACTCTGGACACAAAGATGTTTCTCTGGTGATTTGTTCACATGGCAGTGTGAACAACTTTGATCACCAGCAGCTGGGATGAACTTTCAGTCAGAAGATATTAGAAATTTCTTGCCTTGTTTTTGACAAGAAAGGTAAAATATGGAGAATGGGGGATGTCAGGTTTCTGACCTCATCAGCAGGTTTTTTTAAAGCTGAGCTGTATGAATCTGGTGAAAGATTTTCTGAGAAGCTTTGCATTTGGATTTTCATTTCCATTGGATGCAACTTTTTCTTCTTATGTTGACTATTTTTGGCATCAAAAGCATGCACTATATTCTCCATAGCAAGCTCAGGGCTGCTTGAGTCTCCTACTTTCATGACATATATTGGCAAATTAAAGACAACAGTTTGGAAAAAATGGGAACACTTGCCAATACATACCATAAGAGAAAAATAATGAACACATTATGGTGGCTCTTCTAGTCACTTTATTTAAAGACAGTTTAAATTCCACATTGTCAAGTAATAAATGTTCACAAAAGAAGGTAACATAAAACATATGGAAATGTTTAAGACATATATAAATGAGGTAAAGTTAATAACCACTTATATGCTTTAAGTGAAACAATACTCTTTATGAAAGTAGAATATTTAGTACAAGGATCAGGACACCGGAGTTTCCTTTTGTAGGTGTCCAGCCTATGGCTACCTGCTGTATTCTAAAGGAGGCAGTTATTTTCCACTTTGGGGCTGATTTGTGTTTTTTTCTGCAACTCGGAGATTTTCCTTGGGCTGTGGAGGGAATTCTGCCAACTGTCCAGATAAGGGAGCTAATCATGAGTCTACTATATTAAAGGCAGGCAGCTCAAAGATTACAGCTCCAGATCTACAGCCCAAATATGAGAGTTTTCACCTGTGACCTTAAAGTGGGGATTCTCCTGGCTCTTTGTTGGCGTACTGCAATATTTCTCAACAGCCCAAGACTGAAGAATATAATATCCATTTGACATTTCAAAAAGAATTTAAGCAGGGTAAACTGCAAATACCTGTTTTTGGCTAGGAGAACAAATTCAGTGATGCTGTACTTGCAAAGACTGCAGGAAATCTTTCCTTGCATGGGAAAAAAAAAAAAAAAAAAAAAGTCTCATTTATGTCTCCTGACCAGAACAATCGTAGTGGTGCAATTCTACATTGCTTTCAGCCAGACACCTGACTTGATGAACTTTCTGATCTGTAAAACCACCACTTACCTCTGGATCTGCCTAAGTAGTTTCTCATCCAAACACGGCCCCACTGCAAGCCCTCCTAGGTCTGCCAAGGTCACAAATGCACGGAAGAAAACTTCTGCATCCTAAGAAACACTTTATCCTGTTCTGATTCACTTAGTTAACTTCAGTGCATTAAAACTCCCTCTGCTCTCTGCTGCTTGCTGCAGTGAGCAAAGGGGTTAAGAAGCTAAGCAAAATGAATATGTAGTTGTTTCACAGGGTTATAATGGAAACTTCAAAGTAATGTGATCAGATATGTTCCAATATACCCTAAAACCACTACTGCTGTAACTGCGATGAGTGAACACATTGAATTTGGGGCTAAAATGTGTGACTAATTCTGAGTTTATTGAAATGAACAAGGACAAATGAGGTGCTACTTTCTCTCCTAGATACACAATCAATTTTAGAAGGGCTGCAGCACCTTTATCATCATTTTTTAAGCTGTAAATTACATCAGAGATTAGACTTTCCACTTTGGCTGTGGCTACTGCTAGGCACCTTGACTTGTTGTGTAGATAGTAAAAAAAAAAACAAAGCACTTGCATTTTAACACAGTCTGCTACTGTATAAAAACCAGAAACAGCCTGAGGTTTTGATACATCCACGTCCAAAAAACACAGAAGTAATGCACTTTCAAAGGCCCCAATAACAAACAAACAAACAAAACAAACAAACTAGCAGCAGACTTTAACCATTTAGGCATCAGTTTGGGGGAAACATTGAAAGGAACTGCTCTTCTCCCTTTTCTGAAGCTGGAACGTTCTGAATATATTTGTTCTAGAGCAGTATGTCATAATTTTCATTTGATAATCATTCCCAGAAAAGAAATCTTTTTCAAGTTCCATTTAGAGATTACAAGAAAACCACACAGTTTTGCTGACCTAATAAATTTTATGAAAAACTTAGAATTTCAAAACCAAATGTCATTCTTTGAGTTGTCTCCATATATTTTATTTTCTTCTGAATTTTTCTTCACAGCATACAGGGATGGAATGGATCTTAATGGATCTTCATCTGGAGTAAGTTCATTTAATTGTCCTGATAAAATGGAGTTCTTTTCAAAAGCAAAAATTTGAAAATACTAATAACTTTTTGATTCATTTTAGAATCAAAATTTTGATTAAACTTTTACTGCACATACTGGTATTGTTACACGATTGTTACTATATTGCTGTGATTTACTGAATATAGAAAAATAAACACAAATTTTGGGATAACAAAAAAAGGTTTTGGCTAGGAGGTTTTTGTCAACTTTTTCATTTATTTTTCTTGCATCAGCCTTAAGTGAATATTCTGGCACATTTGTAAGTAGACCTGCTCTCATCAACCTTTAACTAAAAGTAATATTGAATAATAATCTCAGGAAGGGACTTTTCGTATTGTCTTCTATATTTGTCAACCCCATTACCTTTCAGCAACTTAGAAGTATTGATGGACTCAGTTTACCACTCTCCTACCGAGGTACTAGCTTCCTTTTATAGGTAATTGAGGTGCAGAGATTAACTGACTTGCTTAAAGTCATGCAGGAAGTCTCCAGCACAGCTAAGAACTTGTCACAGACTTTTGTGTTTTCATCCAATAAACAGGGACTACTGTGATGGTAACTTTTTTGGATTGGTGGTAAAGAAGTTATTCCATTTTATGTTATCTGTATAATCCATATATATGAGGTTTTATGTTGTAAACTTTTTCCACCTGGCCAAAAAGCCAGACTTCTTTGAGAGATGTACTCCTAACCTCTGGCAGACACAGTTGGTTTTAGGAACACCTACTTCTTTCCCAACCAAGATCTACACAGATAACCCGATAGGAGTAATATTGTCAATCTGCATATAACATACATTAAATGGTACTGATCTCATTCACATGGAAGTGATACAGTCAGGCGTAGCTCATGGTGGCATCAAGTGTAATCATGCAAGTCCCTATGTTCTTCTAGACATTAAGGACTGGAGACGTTTCAGTCTAAATGATCTATGTTTGTTCATTTTCTCCATGGAAAATGAACGACATGCCAGGATGCATGGAGAAATCCCTGATGCAGTTTGCAAATTGCAGTTAGGTTTTCCAGGTTTCATGGTCTTTCTGAAAGTTGATCCTAGATTATATATATATATATGCTTGAAAGTTGTGTAGCGCTGGCCTGGTGTCCCTGACAGTGTTTGCACCTTGAAAGTAATAAGAGGTATTTATTTCAAGCAGTTTGTGGCAGGGTAATGAGAGGCTGGGGAGCACAAAATTCAATTATGTGAAGTGTGTTATGTATGTGTGTTTTCATGATTTGTATTGATTCATGTGCATGACAGATTGGTTATAAATTGGGTAATGTATTGGCTTGTAAATGAAATATATTGGATTGCAGGAGCATATTAGGTGGTGTATTGAATTCTCAGGGCCACTATGACATTTTATTTGTGGGTGTAGAGAATCTCTGTTATTGTGTGTGTGGCCGGTATAATTACTTTACAGGGGTGATACCTGGGTCATTTATAGAAATATATTGACACTGCAATATGTCAGGTCACTGAGTGCCCTTGCCATCACTGAAGTGAAAGGATGAGTCTGCCTCTGAGAGAGTGAAATGTCTCCTCCCAAACCCATGGTCACATCTAGCACAGCCTTGTCAACCTCACAAGGAAAACATCTGCTGGTGTATAGGCTGACTTATCAGGTTCCCTTCAGGTCTAAATCTGGATCACGTTCTTTTTAAAAAGCATCAAAGCCACTACCACAAAAACAAGCAAACAAACAAACAAACAGACATGAACTAAACAAAAAAACCAAAACCGTACTACGCTGAGTGTAGTACTACTCATACATGGACATCCCTCTGAAGAGAAAATGCAAAGGAACAAAATTCTAGCAAGGAATGAGTAGGAAGTGGGGAATTTTTAATGCACAAATACGGGAAAAATTTTGTTCTTTTCCTTTTACAAAAATATCTCTTATGGTCTGCAGATAGATTAAGAGAACAATTTGTCTCTTTGCACTGATGTTTTTGGCTGGCAAAAATGCAGAGGCAAATGCTGAAAAGTTTGTTTCTTCTGAAGTGGAAAGTGGAAAGAAGATTTATTTTACCTTATTATTTATACTACTTCTTATAGTTGCAAAAGTATTTCAATAATCTTTATAGAGCTCAATTATACCATAGCCAATTGATATGAGTGATTTCAGTACTTTTTAATATGCTGTTTAAAATCTCCAGTGTAAAATATTCTTAATGCATGGCATAAAATATATAGCAATCTCTTTTAATGTAACTAAGTCCTGGCTTCATTTTGTGGCTAAAATGCAGAAAGGATAAAGACTGAGTTTGTATTAGTCTATAAAAATGTTTATTTCACTTCAGCTGAAGTTCTGTCAGTATTTCCACTTCTAATTCCGCAATGAGGTCTTGCACTGATCTGTGTTTACTTATGTTTCAGGGAATAATTATTCCTCCTGTTCTTAGGTTTTGGCTATTCTTGGCTGTGTGAAATTCTGTGCTTTGTGCTATACTGGAGGTTAGGTATGTTCACCAAAGTACCTCCTCTTCTCTTTAGCTTCTGAGGATCGGGTGTTCAGTTAACAACACAGCTACAGTAGTGTGAAAATGGTAATTATGAATCTACTTTCTTTATGGGACATATTTGAGCGGGAGATTTGCCAACTCTGAAATATTCTGTGGGACTCAGCTCTTGGCATCTGTATTTACCTACCTGGTATCTCCTTTGGCATCTCATCTTTTAGACAAGCTTCTGTGGAAGAATGTGAGTGGAGGCAACAGTTGTGCTAGGAGATGTTTCTTCTGCTAACCAGATATATTCATGAGTTTCTAAATACATGGTGATGAACACTTTACAAGACTTTTTTTCATATAACAGTTGGAAAATAGTCATAGTGTAAGGTGATGGAGTATAATTTTTCCTCTGTGGAGGAAATACTGAATCTAACTCTCAAGACATGAAGGCTCCCAAAAAGGAAGAGCAAGTCTCCAAAAAACTGCAAGGTAATTGCAGGATAGGGTATAAAGACGTTTGGATAAAATAGTATGTCTGTACCGCACTCAGTAGTGCCTTGTAAAGGTGTTAGTTTCCAAAATCAGTCAAAAACTGCAAGACTGCTTGAACACTTGTGATTAGCAATGATGACATGACATGACTATTCCCCTTCTGGGGCTCTTGGAGTCCCACTACCCAGGTCCTTTGCATACCACGGTCTGAGGTGCTGTGTGCTCTTTGCATTGGTTTCTTCTGCTGTGTAGATCTGCCACCAGACACTGTGCATACCAAGTCTCTAAAGATAAAGCAAGCTTTGAATTTTGTGAGCACAGAGTAGTAATTCATGCCTCCTGTCTTCAGTACTGTCACTCTTTTGAACTTTCATCCACATGTGTTATGAACCTGCAGTATACAACCCCCGAGAAAGACAACCTGTCAACACAGGGTTCCTGTGGCGGCACTGCCAGCTGATGCCAGACCCTGAGGTTGCGTGCATCTCTCCCGGGTCATCTGTACAAAGGAAAGTAATAGTCA
>VZTL01030616.1:8629-22960 GCA_013400535.1 Scopus umbretta
CGGCCTCCCCCGCCGGGGCGCGGCCTCGCTTCCCCGCCTCGGAGCCAGAGCCGCGCGGCGGGGGGGGGCCCGCTGGGCCCGGGCTCTGCTGCGGTTTGCCTCCTCCCGGGGGGGGCGGGAGCGTCTGTCCTCGCCCGCAGGCAGGGGCCGGCTCCCGCGAAGCCCTTGCGGGCGGCCACGGAGGTTGAAGGGAGCCGGCGGGCTGCCCTTGCCGCCAGCCTGGCCGGGGCGTGGGTCCCCCCCGGGCGTGCGGTGTTAGATCAAGGTGCGCTTGATAGGCGCTCCGCAGGCGGCCAGAAAAATCGCAGCCTGCTGTCCCTCTCGTGTAGGGCGCTGTGCGTGTCCCTGCTGCCGAAGGCGGCTGGTCGATTGCGTTACTGCCGTGGAAAATACGGCCGGGGTCTTTCCCCTTGTAACCTACACGTAAAGAGGCTTCCACCAGAATGTTGGCTCTACCTGTGAGCCGAAGCCTGTCAGCTGGGCACCGCTAACCCCCCCAAAGATGTTTCGCATTAGATGTGCCGTAGGGGCTCTTTGGGCTGTGCCCTTTGCTTGGGCAGAAGCTGTGAACCTCCCAGAAAGTATTTTAAAGGGCGGCGGGGAAGGGAGTTGCCTTGCTCTTCCATGCCTGATGCTACAGGTTCCTCTCCTTTGCTTTGGACCACTAATCGTGTCCATTGAGACGATCAATTAGAAGACTGACCCACCAAGAGACAAACAGTGTTTTTGCATTAAGCCTAGAAATCAGCGGTCTGATCCAGTTTCTTGTGTGATCACCAGCTGGACAGAGCTGCTGCAGAGGAGAAGGGAGGAGCAGGGCTGCCCCTTCCTGGAGCAAACTGTTCCCAGGTTGGGTTAGATGTGTTACGGGAATGTGCTGTGGTGGGTCCTGGTCAGTGAAACCCACCTCTTCCCCAGAGAGGGAGAGGCTTGTAGGTGAGTCTCAGGGGTAATTTTTTCTCCTGTGGTTTCAAGGAAGGCTGGCACACCTGGTTTGTTCGCCCAGATATGACATAAGGCAGCACGGTTGTGCAGGTTTTTGGTTACGAGTTGCCAAGTGTCGTGTTTGAGGGGGCATTTGGGTTTCAAACCCCACTCCAAGGACAGGGTGATGCAAGGAACAGCCTGTTGGAGTACAGACCAGAGCAGAGGTCCTCTCCCGGCCTCCCACCCCAGCCTCCCAGGCCTGCTCATTTGCTCTTGTTTCATCTCTCTTTCCAGTATGTTTTAACTGCCACGACATACCGCTTAAAGCAGGTGCTGAAAACGTGCCCGTTGTCACCCAGACCACAGCTCAGCAGTTATAGAAGCCTTCCAGGAGACAGAGGAAGTGAGTTGGCTTCCTGGGGTAAATGCTGTTAGGCATTTACATTGCTACATCCTTCTCTGTCTGTGTTTCCAAGCAGCTGCACTCATGTTTGAGGAGCTGTTCTAGGTCCTTTTGCCTTAATTAAGTTTTGGGGCTGCCTTAATTGAGCTTTCAGGCTCTTGACGGCCTGAAGCAGGAGGTGACAGCATTGGCAGTCCAGGTGCCTGCTGGCTTGCTGTCTCAATAGATTCAGCTTCAAGTAATTCTGTGTACTTTACTAACAAGTCTGATGGAATCGGTCCCTTTTTTGGGCTGCCCATGCTTGAGAAGTGTCATTTTAAAGCTTGGGTTTTTTTTTAGACCTGTGTGCTTGAAGAGGGTTTTGGATCAAGGCAGCTTATGGGTTCTTGGGCGTAGGAACAAATGTATTCTGCACTTCTGCTGACAGCAAAATGGATTGCAAAAGCTGGTCAAAGTAGTGTTGTGTTTTTTGGGTTTTTTTTGGTTGGTTGGGGTTTTTTTTGTTAAAAAAAGCCACTAATAAATTACAACACACAGTCTTCTCTGATGTAAACCTGCCTGACAAACAGGAGTTCAAATGTCCAGCTTTGTTTTTTGAGGATGCTGTGGGAACCTGCAAAATATAATTAGCACTTTCTGTGTTCTTGGGCACAGTGAAACATGGATGAGCAGCAACTGGAGCAAACTTTGGCTGTCGCTTTGGGTTTGTGCTGGTTTCTTGCTGCGTGATATCCTGCTCTTGTTGGGGCAGCCCTATTCCAGGAGGGACAGGCAGCAGCCCTCGCTTTGAAGAGTAATGGAAAACTTGCTGTTAAAAGTTGGAGCATACCTATTCGTTTTTCAATCTATTATATTTCCATTAAGAGCATCAGCGCAGACAGATAGCCAAAATTTTGCGTGTTTTTTGAGCGGTATATTCTGCTGCCTTTAGAGACCGCAGAGCGCTGAATTTAGTCAAAGTGTTGCTTATTTTCCTCTGTTATCTGTCTGCACTGATGCTCTGAACTGAAATAAAATAGATTGAAAAACAAATTGGTGTGCCCTGGCTCCTCGTACTGGATTTTACATTATCTTCTGCGAGAGCTGCCTGCGCTAGCCCTTTGGAACACCCCAGAGAAAGGTAATGACCACTCAGCCTCTTTCAACACTTCAGAGACTGAATTACTTTTGGTGGGAGAGGTAAGAAAATTGAATCGCAGTACATGATTTTCTGGCTTTCCAATAACCCTCTTTGTAAGGTCATCATCGTAGTAACCAGAAAACAGGAAACTGGTAAACATACAGAAAAAGTATTCAGATTCTGATTTAAGGCTGTCACTGTCCTTAACTCCTCAGAGCTAAAAGCAGAAAGTTGCCCATTGCTTGGAGGCTGCTGTCGTACCCGAGGGACTGCAGGGCCAAGGAACGCGAGAGAGTGAATCTCAGCTTTCTGTCCTGCGGCGTTTACTGATTTACATGGGCCTTTTGAACCGAGCCTTCGAGTGAGCGCAAAACGGGTAGTGATGGGGTGAGCGCCTCTCACAGGGGCAGGGAGCCTCTCACGGGGGCCGAGACGAGGCTTGCTTCAGTGGCCGTTCCGGATTGTAGCTCCTGTGAGCGGAAAGCTAAGCGTGCAGGGACAGGAGGGTTGTTGGGCTGCTCCTGTGAGACCCTCCAGTCAGCTCCAACAGAAGTGACATTTACTTAAGACAGAGAAGTTGGATTCTTCCGTTTTGCTTATCTCTTTCTGTCCACTTTATTGTTTTTCTGCCTGCTTTGTTTTAGCTTTTTAGAGCTTGCACAGGATTTGCTTTCTTCTACTTTTGCAGCGAGTGTGCAGGTTGGTCTTGGGCAGCTTTATTACCTGTTTGTGCATTGCCTTGCGCTGCGCTGTGCTGTGCTGGCAGCAGAGGGAGCACAAGGCTGCGGGTTTGTGCCTTTACAAAGCAGTGTGGTGGTATTGCTTAATTTCTTGGCAATGCAGCAATAGTTAGGGTTTTTTTTTTTGTTGTTGTTTTTGGTTTGTGGGTGTTTTTTTTTTTCTAAGCTAAAAAAAGCCTGCTCCATGTGCATCCCAAGGAAGAATTTCAGGCATGGAATGCATCTTTAAGCTGGCCACTGAGATTCTGCTAATCAATGCAGGAGGTAGCTTTTGGTATTATTTTATTAATGCCAGCAGCTGTGTTGACCAGCACCTTGTAAAAGCCCCTAATTATGGCAGTGAGGGGCATACAGAATCCTTTTGCTGAAGCCATGGTGGCCTTAAAATTCTTTCTGTGCCTTGCGATGGACTTTCTGACGATGTGAGGTACTGCAGCAGCCTCGTAACTGCAAGGGAGGGATGGACTCATCCGTGCATCTTTGGGGCACCTATCTCTGTAGCGTCGAATTGCTAAAGTGCTCAGTCCTAAATTTCAATTATCTTTTGATGAACCTAGTGACGTAGATGGCTTTTGAATCTGGAGTGAAGTAATTATATGAATAATGAAGAGAAATAATTTAATTTGGAAACTCCTTTTCAGTTATGTAGATAGAATTGGGTGTTCCTATTTCCTCCTCTGTGAAGAAGTGTTGCTGTTCTCAACACATCTTTTTCTGGTTCTCATGTAGCTTAAAGAAAAAGGTGCGATCCCCTCGAACTGTGGAGGTGCGTGAGGTCAGAAATACTTGGGAAAAGGAAGAAAGAGCTCGAACTGGATGGTGGAGGGTAATGTTTGGTGCAGACCCGATCTGGACCTCCCATATCTGGGAGGTTCAGAAGAAGGGGCTTCTCTGCTGAAGTGGGTGTCCTGAGAACAGTCCCAGGTGATAACTGCTGCTTAAGGACGAACAGGAGGACATTTATCAACACGTGGTCGAGTAGAGCTTTAGGAATATTAGGCACTTTTGAAAATATGACTCAAATTGATTGACTTTGCAGTCTCACTGGAAGTCAGTGGAGTGAAAACTCCTAAGCCACCTTTGTGTTCTCCTTGGGGAAGCTGGCAAGATGAGGCTTAAGATATCCCTTGATGTTCCTCAAAAGATTCATTGTTCTTTTGCAAAGCCCATCTGGAGGGCAGCTAAGATGAGCAAATACCTCTGTCTCCTCTGTCCCTGCTTCTCACTCAAGTGAGCTGGTGTTTTGGAATAGGGCAGTGCTCGTGCGGCTCAGGCGCCAGAGGCCCCAGAAGCAGCCTGTTTACCTTAAGTTTGAAAGTCATAAAAAACCCCAGCGAGCCTGGCTCCAAAGAGGATGCGGAGAAGCAGCTTTAAGCTGAAAAACTAACAAATGGCTTTTGCTTACTGGTGGTGCTGGCAGAGGCAGATGGCTCATGCTCTGTAAGCTCTCATTGCTGCTGAAGTATTAGGTACCTGCTCTCGGAGAGATTCTTGGTTCAGCCCAGTCCCCCAGCCAAATCTCTCAAAAGCCGTCTAGAAGATGGCTGGGAAATGAAGCCAGACAAATTTGGGTAAGAAACGAGGCGTGTAATTTAACAGTTAGAATAACTATAGCAGTGGAGTGTCCTCCCCCTAAAAATCAATTCTTATCATGACTGGGCACCTTGCTGGGAGAGCCAAACCCAAGTTACTGAGTCCGGAAATCTAGGAGGCAGTGACGGATGAGAAATCAGATTGGTGGTGGTGGTCCCTTCTGGCCATAAGCTTTGAATAAAAGCCTGAAGCATGTTCTAAGTAGGGGGCAATTGCCTTGAGGATGGTCTTGGCCATCGTCCATCGTTAAAAAATGTCTGTTCTCTTTGGCAGTACTAGATCTTTGGGTCCCTATAATTAAAGAAATAAAATGTACTTAAACAAGTAGGTCTGATTTGATTGCTCAGGACACATTTTCCAGTGCTCTGGGTTACTGTAATAAAGAAGGGGAGGTGCTGCTAGGCTGCTTAGAGCTTTACTGTTTTGAGCTGCCATGGGCAAATATATCTTCTATATTCTTGCCAGGAATAGAGGGAGCAGACGGTGCTGCTGCTTCTTCCAGCTTGCCATGGTGGAAGCGATAGGTTTTATGCAGAAGGCTATTCATGGCAAAGTGAGCAGACATCTCTTCCAGGACATGGATGTTTCCTGCGTGTCCTTTTGTAGGAAGAGCCACGGCTATTATAATTTAACCAGCAGACCCAATTTCTTCTCAGATACTGGAAGTCCTTCAGCTGCAGGGAAGGAGTGGGTGGACTAAAACTGCAATTACTTTGAGCCTGGCAAAAGAAACGGGTCTCTTTCTTCTCCCACGACCAGCAGCAACTCCGCGGATGGCAGCCTGGTTCCTTGGGATTTACAGTGGCGTGGGAGGATAGCGGAGCCTGAGCATTTAATCGGTCGGAAGTGCAGGTGGCCCTGTGGACGGGTGAGGGAGTGGATCTGGTGCTTGCAAAGTAGCAGAGAAGAGCTGCAGAGCAGACAGCCTTTGGTAGCGATAGGCCCAGAGCAGCTCTGGCTCCTGAGAAGCAGGAGGGTGAGGTATCGGCGACTACTTGGGTTTCCCCACCTTCCAGAAAAGGACCCACCTACCCTGTGCTCTCGCTTCAGAGGTTTGCAGATGGAGAGCGTGACACCTCTGCTTTGAGGTGATGTCAAAACCATCTGTGATCTTATCCTGATGATTGAAAAGCGAGTTACATAGTACTAAATCTCTGAAGCACGGGCAAGCTCTTGGCTGAGCAGGAGAGCTCTCAGGCATGGGTGGTGTGCACCAACCAGTTGCTCAGCCGTCTGTAGCTTTGGTACGAAGCGATGTCTGTTGGCTCCTCCTGTCTTCCCACAGCTCCTGCAGGCAGTGCCATGCAGAAGGACAGCTGGAGTCCTGCCTGCCTGTGAGCAGAAGGTCCTGCTTCCCACAGGGTCTGAACTCCAGAGGGGTTGGCACCTTGCGGGAGCGAGATGCCAGCTCAACCTGCGCCCGGTGTCTGCTTGCAAGTTGGGAGTGGCTCTGAGCCTGCGTTTGTGCCGGGCAGCGCTTCAAGGGGGTGTGTGAGCATCGGCTCATTAAGGCTTGTGCCCGGATGATAGACAATATTACTCCTGTTCCTTACGAGACAGTAGGAAGCTGGGTGCAATGATGTTAAGCAGTTGAAGGTCATGTAAACTGTGTCCATCCAGGTGCTCTTTCTCTAGCGCTCATGCTGTTTTGTTTCAGCATCATTGCCAGCACCAGTGTACGGCATCCTAGTGCGTAGACAAGGCAGTAACATCTTCATCTTGTCTAGTTTAGATAAAAACTCCAGATATCCTGCTGATAAAAATTCTGTTGCAGATGTCCTATCTGTTCTCCCTCCTGCAACGAGGGCAGGGAAAGTAAGAGGGGAGGCTCTGGTAGATGGGATTAGGGCTGTGGACCTCTGCAAGAAATTACAGCTTGGGGGAAAAGACTGGTAAGTTGGTGAGTTAGGACTGTGGTGTGCTGAGAAGGGAGGTGCTGAAGGTCCTGGGCTGCAAGCAGACCTCTGTCTCCAACACTTGCGTGCCCCTGCTCATCTTAGCAGTGACGTGGGGAGAAAATTAACTGGTCCCAAAACCACTTAGTGCTTCGCAGCTCAAACCCAGCACCTCACGTTCTCCTCTAGGTTTGGTAGATGGTCTGAACAGGTCTTCCTGCACCGCTTCCTCACCTGCCCTTTCGGAAACCAGCTACCGAGTTCAGTGTCAGTGCCTGATCTGAAAAGCATTCACACCTCCTTGAGCTCTATCATGGGCACATCAGGGAGTTTCTTCTCTCTTTTTATAACTCCCAGGACTCAGTACTCATATCCAAGCTCTTTCTGCAGTATTTATGTTTGAACATTAGCTAGACTCTTCAGCTCTAGTGGGGTAAGTTGCTGAATTTGGGGAGCGCGAGTTCAGAAGGGGGCCTCTTCTTGCCGTAACCGCTGAACTGTATCATAGTAAACTACTAGGAGGTGTAAACTGAAAAGTAATTTTTGCTTACTCTTTCTGTCTTGCTACTATCCGAGTAAAGTGCTAACAGGATCCTTTGTTTTTTCACCAGCTGGGCTTTCTGAAAGCAGTGTGGAGACCATGGCGAGAGGAGGCCTGTAGACCCTGGTGCCATGGAGCTTCCCAGTTACAGCAAGCAGTTGCTGCAGCAGCTGTACACTCTCTGCAAGGAGCAGCAGTTCTGCGATTGCACCATCTTCATCGGGAATGTTCATTTTAGAGCACACAAGGTGGTTTTGGCTGCTGCCAGCCTGCTTTTTAAATCCTTGCTGGACAGCACAGACACCATCTCCATCGATGCTTCTGTGGTGACCCCCGAGGAGTTTGCGCTCTTGCTGGAGATGATGTACAGTGGCAAACTCCCGCTGGGGAAGCACAATTTCACCAAAGTAATCTCCGTGGCAGATAGTCTGCAGATGTTTGATGTGGCTGTTAGTTGCAAAAACCTCCTCAGGGACCTCATCAGCTGTTCAACTCAGGACCAGATAGTGAGAGAAGTCTCCGGCCAGGCAGCAGACTCATATGGAAACCATGCTGAAGCTAGTAACCTGCCCCAGTCTGAAAAACCTGCAGAAGGGAAAACAGATATCCTCCTCTGTCAGAGAGTTTCCCCTCCTCCTGGCCCTGTAGAAGCAGAAATGGAAGCAGATGTTTCTCGTCCTGGCCAGGAACTTGCCATGAATCACACCTGGATTCACCAGGATGCGATGCCGAGTGACTCCAGATCCCTCTGCGAGGATTCAGGCTCTCATCCTGATCAGCCTGCCCGTGCTGAGCAGGGTGGCAGTGCAGAAGAGGAGCTCGCTGAGCCTCTGGAGGAGAAAGGAGGAGCGAGGGATTTAGGTGAGACTTTACGTGTCTGGGCACAGCATTGCCTCTTATTTGCAACTGTGTTGACTCATGTTTTCCTCTTATGGGGGATCTTTTCCTTTCGTTTGCCCTGGGTTGGGAGCAGCATGATGTGTACCCCTTTCCTGCAGGGACTTTCTTCTTCTGGCACTGTGCAATTACTCTCCTTTGGCCTTTAGAGTTGCTTCACTCTCGCCACTTTACCAGAGCTGTAGCAAACAAAACTTTTCTTACCCATGCATGTGATTGCATCTGACGTACAGTGGGATCTGCATTGGTGCAGGACATGAGGTTGATAAGGCAATCTGTGTAACAGTAAGTGAACAAAGTTGCCTACTAGTGCTACCTTATCCTTTAAACTCCTGTTCAGCATGGGAGGAAAACAGAGGCTGTACTGGGTTTAAAATGAATGTTCCATTTATAACTGCTGTTAAATAAACTGTTGGTTTTCCCTACAGAGTGCCTGATATCTTTAGAAGGGATTTGTGAGTCACAGTTTCCCTATTATAGCCAATGTGCTCGTTACAAACTGATGCCTTTCAATCACATCATGCTTTCTGTGAATCCCTTCAATTAGCAAATAAGTTATCTTATTTCTCTCACAGCAGCAGAAAGCAAAAGCTGTAAACTGGATTTCTTTCTTCGACATGAAAGTGTTTTCTCTGAGGCCCTTTCTGATGCCCGAGCTGTGCTGAAAAGACTAGAAGAGAGCAGAGAAATTGATGCCCCTCGAAAGGAGGTAGGTGTGTTTGCTTGGGTAAATGATACAAGTTTTTTTTTCTTCACCCTGCTGAGGGCTAGAATGGTTTGTGCCCTGCTTAGGCAATTGTTTCATGGGAAGCTGGGGCTCTGGTGCCTGGTTGTTTGAAGGGCAAGACATGCTCACCTGAGCAACACCCCGGAGAGAACCTGTAAGAGCCAGCTGCTCAGGTACATGGGTAAAGACGTATATGTCCTGCCCTGAAGGCATCTTCGCTGTGTTGTAGGAGAGCTCCAGCACTCATTTCTCTCCTCCTGTTTATGGCATCTGCTTCAGAATCTGTATTGACTTGTAAACGACTGACATATGAGATCCCAAAATAGTGTTCCTGAGCCCTCAGCGAGGGCTTGCCGCGGAGCATCTGCTCCGCTCTGTGTATGGCAGGCTGCTCGCGGGGAGCGTTATGGGGGGTTTACGGGTGCCACCCTGTGGCACTTTCTCCTGGCGATGTCTCGCTTTAAAAGCAGTCATTGCTGATGAATGATGCTCGAATTACTGTTGGAGGGGATATTTGAGTCCGGTGCTTGGTTAATGCTGAAGGATGCTCTGGGCTCTGAACAATGATAGCCAGACAGCAGCTGTCGTACCGGCTTAAAGCCACCACAGAAACAGCAGGTTACATCCGTATTGGTGCAGCAGTGGTGCAGGAGGACACGGAGCTTGGAAATGGTTGCGGCAGGTCTGGGAGGGCACTCATGCTGGCTGCACGCTGCTGTGCGATTGCAGGGTTTGTGGAAAAAACCGTGGCCGCTGTGGAGTGAGGATGGGACTGTACTTGCTCTCCTCACTGCAGCTGTTTCTGATAGAGCATTTTTCGTACCAAGCTGCATGAACTGCCCTGTGTACCTTTTCTGTGTGTGGAAAAATGAGAATGTGACTGTTTTATTGCCATCTCTTCAGTGGCTCTGTGGTTAGCTGACCTTTTGAAGCCAAGAAATGCTGTTCTCTAGGATGGGGGGCTGTGATGCTGTCTAGGTTCCCGTGCACTTGCTGGCTGAGGAGCTGTGTGGTTTCAGGTCACTTGGTCCCTCCAGTACCAGTATGACCATGGGACCTGGGACATTTTGGCTGTGGTGGCATTCTCCTTTAAAAACCCAAGGCAAAATGGTTATTAGAAAAAAACCTGCGTGACAGCAGGGAGGTGAATTCCCTTGAGTCGGGGAGTACAGGTTTCTTTTCTGACAAGCCTTTAAATGTTCATGGAGGGAAGCCTGTGTTCCCTTAGCTGCTGACCCTCCTGATGGTGTTGAATTTAACACCTTGGGGGCTTTAGGAGGGAGATGTGGGTCTAATTTCGTGTTTGTAGCAGCAAGCCCAAGCCTGGCCGGGCTGACAAACACCTGTGAGCGCATTGCTCTCAGCATGCCTGCACGCCCTGGGAAGGATTAGGTTTCCGTATGTTTGTTCATCGCCCTGATCAGAAAAATATGTCGGGCTTAAGGTTTTACCTATTCTGCCCCTTGGCAGTTGGAGCAGAGCTGGGGAGGGTGCTGTGCCACGTGGATGGGCGCTGCCGGAAGGGATTTGGCAGCTCCACGCACCCATGCCAGCAGGTGTGACCTGTGCTGGCGTGCCTTCCCTTGCCCGCTTGTGCTGCCTCCACGGTCACAGGGCAGAACAGCGCCAGCAAAGTGCCAGGGCAGGCGTGCTGCCTTGCTTCTGCCCTGCGTAACAGCCCCATTATCTATTGCTTTGCAGTAACTGTTGTTTCATGTTTCTTCAGCACCTCCAAGACCCAGCAGGAGAGGTCTGCAGACCTGTGTCCGGCCCCTTATGCTCCCAAATGAGCTGTTGCAGCAGGAGCTAAGCAAGAGGTTGTGGAGCTCAGAGGCAGTTTGGGTGTCTGACCACAAAACGGCAGCTGGACAATTTTTCTGCAGCTATAAATAAACGCTGAATAAATGAGAAATGGATTTTCTTTAAGCCTTCCTGAAAAATCACTTCTCAGCTGTGACAAGCATGAAGAGTGTCAGCCCCAGGGCGGTGGGGGGGGACAGACTGCAGCCTGTTGTAAGCAAGGGCTCAGCCAGCTCTGTCCCTCTTTGAGCTCCTCTCTGGGACGCGCAGGACCGTGGGCACCAGCACCGAGTCTGGGTTCTGTTTCCAGCAGATGGAGTAGCTTTTTCCCACAAAGGCCTGGTGTTTTCTTTGGGGGAAACACAGCAGTGTGTTTTTAAAGTCATGCTTAAAGTGCAAGTTCAGCTCCAAAGAGCCCAGTTTGGGATGCATAATTAAGGCTGAGATTGTGCCAGTGGTAGACGCCAATGGATTTTTTTCTTTTTTTCCCCTCTCTCTCCTTTTTGTTTTTTCCCCTCCCCTTTTTTGTATTATTTGCTAGTCATTTGCCTGAAGTCTCTTGGGTGCCTCGGGGCAAGTAATAGTCGGTCTGGAAGCCAGTGAGATGCTGTTTCTTTGCACTAAGCAGTCTTGCTGGGCGTCCTTGCCCTGCCGCAGGGGAGATCTCCCGTCCCTCACACACATCCTTCTTCTGCTCAGGAGCCTTTTGTGGGTGGCTTATCTCTATAGGCAAGCAGCAGTGCGTTTTGGACAGCAAAGCCTGCACAGCGTGGGGGCTTGCGGGTGTTCATGGGGGTTTTGCAAGCCTGCCTGTGGACACCGAGGCTGTCCTGGTGTTTAGGTTCCTCTGGTTTTAGTGGCATTTCACCTCGGACATAGCCTTTGTATTTCTATTCCTTTGCTCGTAAGCTCATTCCTAGATGGGTGCCTTGCTCCCCATGGTGCAAGGTTTGTTAGGCCGTGGGGTTTTTCCCCGAGAAGGTTTGTGGTGCAGGGCTTGCTTTTGTGAGAATTGTTGATTCTCTCTAAGTTTGATGTTATGTTCTGCTCCCTGGACTGAAAAATGCGGACGTGTTGCTTTTCTGTGTAGGGAGATGTGATTTCTGGGGTTGTTTTTGTTTTAGAATCTCTCTGTGTATCTCGCATAAACTATTCCTATCTAATTTGGTTCTGGCCTGGATGAAACCTGCTTGGAAATAAGAACAAGACTAAAATTGCAGTAATTTGGGGAAGCATAGAAGAGCTTTGCTCGTGTCAAATCTTATCTTCCTGTGCTCTCTTAGAGAAACTCAATTCAAATTATTGCACAGCTCATTTGTTCCCTCTACTGCTGGGTTCAGATGAAGTGGGGGAGTGTGGATTCTCCCGCGTAGAATAAATGTTGCTGTGCTTGTGGATCATTTCCATTGCCTATGGGTCTGTGCAGTTATTGTCATCCTTCGTTCGCAGCTGCAGGGATTTCTAGATGCGGCAGAAGAAAGAAGTTTCCCATCATCATCTGCATCCTGATTAGGAGTGAGGGTTTTATTTTGTGGTGACAGAGCTGGAGAACTTCTTTTCCCCCTGATCTGGTGTACTTGTGTGGAAGTTTGGGCTGAGCTTTTTTTCCTGTTGTGTGGAGTAAGCAGGGGTCAGCATACTCCATGGAGCCTCCCTGCTACTGGGGTCTCCCTCATCAGTCACGTACAAATGCAGGTTTGGAAAAAAAGCACTTCAGATATCTGAACCAGAAACGGGAACCTTTTTTTTTTTTTGTCTCTGATTATTCTGTGCACAGTGGTAGCCGATAGACTTGGTGACGCGGTCATAGCCTACGAGCTTCTCTGTGGTCCAGATGTGTAGAGCCAGTCCTGGTGCTGTCCATGCCACCGACCCTGTGGGCAGCAGCTGTCTGTGCACATTTCCAATAGCTTTTTTTATATTTTCTTCACCTTATGCACATCAAAAATTAACTGGTAAAAAAAACCCCAAAGCAGCTTGCGTTCACAGAGGACTGATGATTATGTCTCTGGAAGTTTCCCTGTGGTGCCCAGCCTCCTGCCGTCAGGGACTTTGCAGCTCGCTGAACGGCCAGTGCAGCTCTTCTCAGGGAATGGGGGTGGTGTTGCGGTACGGGCACAGGATTTACCATGTTCAGGGGCGAGTCCTGTGACTGAATGTGCCTCAGCTTGTGAGGGAGCTAGCTTGTTCTGTCACCCTAAACATCATGGCTTTCCAGCCCGTCTCTTGCAGATCCCTCCCCACCACCCTTTGGGTGTTTGCATTCACTCTGAAGCTGATACTTGAGGGAGATCACTCAGTAATAGTCACTGAAGTGGCTTTTTGCTGAGGCATGCCCTCATGGTGGGAGCAGGAGCATGGATCAGGCATGAAAAGCCATAACCCTGCTTGTCCACCTGCAGGGGAAGAAGTTAGTGGCCAGCTGGGCTAGTGGCCACACTGACCTGCCCTCTTTAGTCTCAGTTATGGGCCATTGCGCTCTTGGGTGGGATGCACATTACTTGCCCATCTGGTAGAGGTCCTCTCCATGTCCCAGGACATCCCTCAGGATGGCACACCAACTGAGTTCAGCCCAGCCCAGGCTCAGGGCCGTTCCCTTCAGGGCCAGCCACCAGCTGCTCTTCGAGCATCCCTGTCCCCAGCCCAGAAAAACTTAATCTCCCCATCTTGTTGGAGAGGGTACTGGAGTTCTCAGAGGCACTGTCTTCCCAGGAGTGTTGTGGATTGGTGTGAGGAGGGAGATTAGTGCCTGGCTGGGAGGACACAGTGCTAACTTGGATCTTGCTGAGCAGGTTGTGGCTCTGCATGAGCAGCCTCGTGCATCTTCCTAGCCAGAGAGGCCGGGGACGTTGGAAGGAGCAGAAGCTAATAAGGAGCAACGGCGCAGAGCAAGAGGTGGGGTGAAGGGATGCAGCAGCGTAGGAATTGATTGTGTCAGGAAAGAAATCTGGAAAATCACGGAAGATGTGGAGATGATAGGAGAGCTGCCTTCTGCGGCATTACCTGCAGAGGTTCCTGGTCAGAGCTTGCCTTGGGGTTGCCATGGACATGGGGAGGTTTGAGGTGAAGCAGGAGAGCTGGTTTGTGGTGTTTGACCATAGCGGTACCGAGCTACTGAGTTAGTAGTGTTGCAGCCACCAGAACTGACACCCTCAACTGGGACCCAACTTCTCAGTGGACAGTGAACTTACTTGATGGCACAGCTCAAGGTTAAGCCAGATCTTGGTGAGCGGGATTCCCTGCTCAGAGAGCCCATCTCTTCCGCCAGTCTGGAAGCTGGATGTCTGCTAATTTGTGCCAATTTGGTCAGGAAGGGTTTCTCAAGTGTCCCAGGCAGTGAAAGCCTAATGGATCAGGCTGTAATGTGCAGGCACATTATGACTAAGTGGAAGCTGGGATTCCAGCTAATATCAGTATTTCTCTATTTTTTCCAGGATCTTTGGGAATTGTTAGTGCTTCAAAGTAAGTCTAAAATGCGCTGTGTGCTCTTTCAAAACAATGCTAAAAGGCTGTTGTTCCCACTGAGCAATGTGTCCAAGGAAAGGTCTTCTGGAAAGAGGCTATAAATAGCAGAGCCTTTCAGTTTCTGAAAACTCATTTCCATTAACCAAAACCATGCACTGAGGAAGGGATGCTACCTGGAGCTCTGGGTAGCAATGCTGTACTTATTTTAATTTAAAAAAAAAAA